>BPVZ01000179.1:60049-71494 GCA_020521535.1 Rubroshorea leprosula | reverse complement strand
ACACTTTCAAGCAAAACATTAGAATAGTTCTAAGGTAAAATATGTAATTTATGTCAAACCCAAAGAGAGGGACTTCTGCAATTCATCCACTTAACCACTTTAGCTCCGGCTTTGGGTTGGTCTTACTTGGATAATATATATGAACCCTTAGAGTAAGCATTTTTGGGTACAGGTTAAATACGAAATATACTTGATATTTGATTTAAAAATTTTTAAGTGTAGTTTTTTAAACTTGATACCTACTCAAATAACACTTATATTTGGTATTTAACCAAACAGGTATGGATAATTTATGGATATATACTTATGTCTTTGATTTAGAAAAAGGAGATATCTAGTATGAGATGTTATTGTATCAAATGGTTAAACAAATCGGTTAAATAAGTCGAATAAACAATTTTAAACTCTTATATTCGTTAATTGACTTGATACTTATAAATATATGATTTTTGTACTTATTATTTATTTTTCTATCATTTGAATATAGTACTTATTTAAACAGGTAAAATATTTGTAAATAACGGATATGCCCGTTGCTAACGCTCACCCTTGAACCCAAGTGTATAATACTATAATGTTATGAGAATGTGAACCCAAGATATATTGGTCCAAAAGGTTTGGGTTGGGCTTGAAGAGCCCAATCAAATTCCAGGCCCGCCTGATCAGCGCCCTCGAACCAAAAATGTAAAATTATTTTTTTGGAAGAAAGACAGACCGTTCAGCAAATACTGTGTAGATTGAGACCAAAAAGCAAGCATTTCCATGGAAGCTGCTACTTTCTGTTCCATTCTCTACACCCTTCGATTCTCAAGCAATACAGTTGCTTCCAATACTAACAGACTCTACAATGAAACATACCCACATAGAAACAGCACTAGTATCTGTTTGTTTCCTTCGTTTTCCTCTGCTTTCCTTAGAAACTGTAATTTTCCAGGAAAATCTTTGCGGGTCAGTGGGTTTAGTGTTCTCAGCTCCCCCTCCAATCCCCACGACCAAAACCCATCTCCAGAACTCGCTGTTCTTCTCGAAGTTGATGGGTAATTAATCCACTCTTTCATTTCTTGGGTTTCTTTTTAGCTTCAAGCTATTGTTATGTTATTTTTCTCTTTTTATCTGTCATGTAAGTTGTGGAAGTGGGTAGTATTCAAAATATGTTTTTTCATCTTTAGTTTCTTTATACTTTGATATTAATGTTCTGGATTTCTGTCATTTTGTCTCTGGATTTGACGCTGGTGCATTTTTCATGAGCTTGCCCAATTGTGTACTGCATATTTCAATTACAAATGTGCAACATTTTTTTGCTTAGTTTATGACACTTTTACATCTATTATTTGTGCTTCCTGTTACCATATGGTTTAGGCTTTATTAATTCAATCATATACATACAAGAATCCAATGCAGGGGAGACCCATTTACATTCAATTATATATAAGTTAGGTGTTGTTCAGCCTCAAATTGTCCTTTTTGTTTTTTTTTTTTTCTTTACAATCTTTTCTACATGGATAAAATGGAGACTATATATATTTCTTGATTATAGTTTCTAATTTTGCACTTTTTTTTTTTTTTTAGGGTCCTTATGGATGCATATCGATTGGGAAATCGCCAAGCTTTCAATCTAGGTGCGGCAGATTCAATAAGAATATGTCTATCTTACCAAGGATCTGAGTTAGTATTTTGATGATTAAGTTCCAGATTAGATTATGAGCGTCTGTTATGCTTACTTCAGTGTTTTTCACTGTTTTTCTTTCGATGCTGTCAGCATTTCAAAAGCTCGGGCTTGATTGTGCAAATTGGACAGAACCAGTCTATTTAGATCTTTTAAGGTGAAAATTCAGCTAAGTTTGTCTTTTTGTTCCATATCTTATTTCAATTGGATAATTTCTAACAAAAATGAAAGTCATTGGGAAACAATTAATACACTTTGAATTGAGCCCTCTAGGAGTCAATTTGCTTTTCATCAATCATTCAAAAGTTTGTTCTTCACGCCCCCCTCCCTTTTCCTTAATGCCTATCAACTTTGATACTTGAGGTTGTTCTAAAGCATTTTGCAAATTACTATCCAGGAAAAGTTCTGGTGATGAGGAAAGGATGTTGATTTTTTATTTTAACCGTGTGAGTATTTCTCGTATTTACAAGTATAAAAGCTTATGGCTAGCTTTGTGCATTTGCACTTCTTAAGTTCTTACCATATTCTGTTATCTATCTATTATATATGCAGATTGGTTGGCCTACTTCATTGCCCACAAGTGAGAAAGGAGCATTTGTGAAAAGTGTCTTGCGGGAAAAGGTAATTTGAAATTCTATAAAAAAAATACAGTACTGGTACTCAGACATAATTATAGCTATTTCTGAACTTTTTTCCAAAAAAATAAAATAAAATAAAATAAAATGTTTTTCATGTCATCTAAGTTATAGTTTCAAGTTTGTTCTTGATCTGTATGAGCTTTCGATATCGTCTTTTCAGCCTCTGTTCATAGTTTAGTATGATAAGCACTACTAAAGCTTTCTTCTAATTGTTGACAGAAAAATGCTTTGGAAGAACTTATGTCAACAAGTTTACCTTTGCGACCTGGAGCTGTAGAGTAAGTTGTCACGTCAGAAATAAACATAGATTTCATATGTTTTCCTCTTGGACCACCTTTCTTTTTCAAACACAGAGTGGCTTTCTAGAACCGGTTGTATAAGTCTCTTGTTGCCTCGTTCTTGGAGTATAGAATCACTTCTTCATGGTAGGGCCATTTATATTGCATAATCTGTGCTTGCCCTTATGTAGATATACACTACTTGCCTGCTTGGGTTTGGACAAGCATTGTCTATTAAATCTCCTGTCAATTGCCTGGTTCCCAATGAAAGAAACTAAAGACCAAATTAACCTAAAACAATACTTGGCATTCAACTTAAACTATTCTATTCAAGTATTTCTTGACTTAGTTACAAGTAAAGCATTTTTTTTAAGCTGGCTGAACTCTGATCTAGTTCATTATGGAAATTCAATTTCACATATCCAACTTTTATGTTTGTTCATACTTTTTGTGGACCTATTTTGGTAACCTGATTCTTGACATACATAGCATATTCATCTCAAATCTCAATGTTAATAACTAGGTGCCTTTCTTAGCATAGTTGGTCTCGATGTCTGTTAGGGAGTGTTTAAACTTTTGAAAATTTTCAATATTTTCTACTTGTGCAAGACTTTTTAGCTATTAACTGCCAAGGTGTAAACTTTTTACTATGTTATGTACATGAGATTTTTTCAGCAACCAAACACTGATGTTGAAATTTGATTATTTGAACTTGCCTAGCTTCTCATACTTAAGAGTTAACTGAATGAAGTAGAATCAAAGCATCTTGGCAAATAGCCAACAAGGTATTTAAAAAGACTAACAAGTCAAGACATTTGAGTCTTTGCCTTCTAGGTCCTTTTTACTAGATTTTCACTGAAAAAAAATTCTAGTTCTCTTCTATAGTTGTTGTGTATTGGGTCCATTTTGTTTGTTCTTAATCTCAAATTACTTTTCTTTTTCCTTCAGTGTTTTGAGCCTATATCTGCCATCTTCATTTGCAGTTTTATTGATGATGCATACAACAAAGGAATAACTGTTGTCATCTTGACATCCTACAGTAAAAGTGGGGATAAGGTTGCTCGGTATGTTGTACTGATTTGCTGAGTTTATGCTATAATGTTTCTGAAATAGAAAAGAATTGGTTTAGTTTAGTCGTGGTTGTGGCAACTACTCATATCTTATGCATGCATTAATTTTGTGTTTCATTGTTCAAGAGCAAATTCAATGACAAAGCATGTGACTTTTCTATAATTTCAATATTTCGTACACGCCTTTGTAAACATTTCTGTTGAAACCAATTAAGCTCTCTGATATTTCTTTTATCTCTTATTGTGCGAGAAAAAAAAAAAGATCTATTGTTGAAAAGTTTGGCCATGAGAGACTTTCTAAAGTAAAGATCATTGGAAATGAGGAAGTAGAAAGAAGTTTTTATGGTCAACTTGTGCTTGGCAAAGCAATGTCATCTGATCTGGATGAGCAACTAGCTAAGGAAGCAAGAGAAGCCGGTAGATTCCATACCTAGGCTTGGTGGAGTTTATTTGTACGATGAAGTTCATTCTCAATGCATAACATTAGTTATTAAAGGGTTCTATTCTTGCTTTGTGGGCCAGCTTCTGCTGAGAAACAAAAGATAGCAAAGGAGGTTGCATCCATGCTAAAGTTGAGTGTAGACCTTGACACGACCTCCGCTGAAAGGTTAGACTACCTTGTTTCCTTTTTGTTCTTTAATCTTATTTTGATTTTTTTATTTCTCTGTGTATGTGGCACTTATGTCTATACATATCCTTGTAGTTTAACCTCTTCTTTCCTCTAAGACTTATTATCATTGTCCATACAACCAACTGCTCATAATTATAAATCAAAACACCCAAACTTTGAATCTATTGTGGTGTAGGACCTAAGATAGGAAAATGACAAGCATTAAGTTTGACTGCTTAGAAAACTCTTAAATTAGTTATGATCTGATATTTTGAGGGTTATTCAGCTTGCAAAAGATTGTTGCTACCCTGCGTGCTGGAGCAGAATTTGCTGGGGTACCTGTCTACAATTGTGTACTTATTGCAGGAAGCAGATCCGGAGTCTCTGGAGCTGAGCAAATAGGCATGCCGTGTGTTGTACTGAGAAGCAGGTATGGTTTTTCTTCTTCTCCCCAATTTCTTCAATTAAAAGATGCAACTAATGCCCCTCAAAAATTTGAAAGAGAGAAAAATATTCAATGTAAACAGGTTTATGGTCCTTCCTTCTCCAGTCTCATACAAAATCTAATATTTTGTTGCAACTTATATTGCTCTTGCACCACCATAGCATGTTCTGCAATCTGCATTTTTATGATATTGGTTGCCAAACAGCTTGCTGGTTTGAAACTTGAGTTGTTATACATTTTTCTCTCTTTTTCCTTGTAGCTTCACGTCAAGAGGCGAGTTCCCTTCAGCAAATGCAGTAATGGATGGCTTCGGAGGAGCAGATCTAACAATTTCCAAACTACTGAAAAGACGATGGTCATGATGTTTTTCTTGTTTCCTTTGTTTAATATATGTCAAAATTAGAGCATTCAATCACACTTAAACTTGTCCTAACAATTCTATTTATGACTTCCTTTGTTTGAGGCCAATTTTTTCAGGATAGTTTTATCCCGAAAAGGTATATTAACAAAGTAACTTTTTCGAGATGATTTTGTCTATAACCCTTTTTTAAGTTGTCAACTGAGTCCCACAGTTATCAGTTTTCCCATAGTTAGTGGACCTCCTAAACAATCTTTTTTGATCTTTTTCCAATAAATATTTTCTAGGTTTGCACTTCCACCTCAATTCAATCAATAGCTTCTCCTTTTCTTTTAGGTGTTGATATGTATCCAAATAAACAATATCTGGAGTTTTTAAAGAGTTTCATTTTAGTTCTTAAGATTTTCAGAATGCTTATTTTCGTCCTTGGACTTTGACACACCTTTTCGCGACATCCAAAATGCGACATCAATCCCAAAGACAACAATTGCAACAATTGACCATGGTGAAGGTAACCATTTGTTACGACGCTCATGAGCCTCCTAAAGGTAAGAACAAAAGATTCAGTAAGGGAATGATATCTTCCCAAGGATCATGGTGAAAATAAGAAGAAACTTCTAGCACAGGCAAAAAATATATGAAACGAAAGTATGATACATTGATGCAGATTGTGACCTAAGACTCAGAGAAAGATCTCATATTATTGGGAAACTTAAAGCATGAACCTTCTAACTCAGAAAACAGGAGAGATGAAAGAAGCAAAATTTTCAGATGATTGGTTTAGTTTTCTGTTTCCTGTCCTCAAAAAATATGTTTTAAAATGAGAATGAAAGACAGTATCCTCTTAATTTGAGTAAAACTGCACTTTTCTGGAAAAAAAAGAGTGCTACTTAACCAAATGCAAAGAAAAATATTGATTAGGAAACAATTCGCATGATGTACCTTTGCTGAGATAGCTTGAGTCAATGTGTACTCAGTCTCCGTTTTGAACTGTCTCCAAAGTGACTTACATTGCACTGGTGTAATCAGAGTATCTTTCGGAGAAACCTATTTCATATTTCAGGAATTAAAATGAGAAAATGTATTAATTCAATTTAATTAAGAAATTAACAATACCATGTATATCAGTACCTTTTCCCTTGTGCTAGAGGCAAGAGCGTCTGCAGATGTTACCATGTTTCTATTTCGGGAAGATGAAACAGCCAACGTTCCTTCTAAGAGGGATGAAATCATGAAAAGATTATGTTCTCAATGTTATCCCGGTTCTTATCCAAGCGTATGGCGGCCATAACAGATAAGAGCCTTAGAGACTCTGCAACAGAATTCAGAACTGAATCAGACAACAAAACAAAATGAAAAGAAAGTGGAACTTTGCTTCCCTTCATGAGCAAGACAAACAAGCATATTACCGCAGCTCTGGCATCCTTTGTAATTGTCTTAATGTCTTCTTTTCCTGTCCAAAATCTTGGGATTGAGCCTTTTCCATGATTAAAGACGGTTGAGAACCTGACATTTGCCCTCAAAGCATTAAGCAAGAAATTTGATTGCTCTAGTAAATAATAGAAAACAACCAGGATGGTGTTACTGTTGAAGAAAAAGGGGTCGAAGATCTGAAAAAGGCTTAAAGGTGTGTTGCAAATATCACTTTCTTTTAGGTTAATTTTACCTTCACTAAATCTGGTATGCAAAAGGAAGTAAACTGTAATGCCCGTAGTGCTCCTAGGATACAATGTAGTGCCTTGGTGATATTAAACTATCCTTTAGAAAAGTGACAAAACAATAGTTTTTGTAAAAGGATTTTTGCAACAATTGCAGTACAAAAAATGATTGTTTTATTTAGATAATAGTAGGGATTTGTTTATGTGTTCAAGAGATGAAGAAGAAGAGATAACTCCATATTTATAGGAGTAAAATGTCTGTTAAGAATAAACGCTCCTTTTCAGTTTATTAACCAAAGATATTTGAATTTTTGTTAAGTTTATCTATTAGAAATTCTTTCAAAATTCATTTGATTTGATTTGAATTCCAACTCATGTGTTTTCCTACCTTCCAAAGTTATCAACTTTTCCTTAAGAAACTTACTAGAATTCTATCTTTTATTTCTTACCTAAATGGTTCGAACCATATAAATGTGGTTCGAACTTTCAAATCATATTTATATGGTTCGAACCAAAATCACACTTTCTCAAATGCATTTTGTGCAATTGCTTCTAACAAATTTTTTGTGATTCAAACTAAAATCCTAGAACTATTTTGAAAATTCCTCAACAGTTACTTACCTTTCATGCGGATCAGAACTTTTCCAGCTTCTTGTCTTGCTATTTTCTCCACCACATTTCTTGCATAGTTCCCTAAATCTTGCACCATTCTGTTGATTGTGGCTCGGTCTAACTCAAAACCAGAAATAGCAGTTGAAAACTCTGAAGCAGCAGTCTCTGTCTCATGTTCGAGAAGCTTTCTTATTGAACTCCATGTGTCCTTCCCACCAGCTTCAAGTAATGTCTCCACTGGTTTCATCAGTGCTTGACTAAGTTGTTTCTGCAGAATCAGTATGGAGTCAACATTGACATAACTGATAAAATACAGATAACATGGATGGTTTAAGGAGACCTGTTGATGAGAGAGCAATTATGAAGTATTGGATTAACAAAGAAATTTACCTTATAGTTTCCTACCAATTCTGATAACTTTGCACTGCATAGGGATGATACCAAGCCATCAATATCATGACGAAATTTTTCTCGGACTTTTGAAGCATCCCAGTTAGCCTGTTTGATGGCAGCATCTGAAGAACCAGAACATAAAACAAAATCATTAATGGTTAAAAATGTTGTACACCTATGGTGTAAAAAACTTCAGCAAAAGATGAAAAGGGATAATGATATATTAGCAGAGGCAAACATAGCTTATAGGATATAAATATTAAATTACCTGCACATCCTAGGTCAAACTCGAGCATACAAGAACCAGTACATGTACGAACAGAAGCTGCAAATCCATCTCCTTTGTTTAGCATCTCTTGTACTCTAGACTTAATGTTGTCTAGTGCTTTGACGCGTAGATGTCCTAACAACTTAGTATAAGCAGGATGGACAAACTGGAAAATGCAAGAGAGTAGAGAAAGATGAAGATGAGTATTGAGAAGTGCAACAAGATTACAGTTAAGAACAAAACAGAGAAAACTAATAGCCAATTCCAAAATTGAGAAATGGACTGTTGGTCTAGTGAACACACACATCCAAGATTGTATATAGACTGTGGTTTGGATGGAGGAGCAAAGGATCAGGGACTTCAACTGCAGAATATGGTTACTTAGTCACTTGGTCTCCAACAAATTAGCCAGCCATATTGATAATAAAAAGGCTGCCCATATTTGATACACAAAATACATGACCCATATGGAGATGCCTGTTGGAGCTGTGGTGTTCAAGCTGCAAAAGTAGCAGCAAATGAAAATGAAAGGCTGCACAAAATGGCAGCAAAATGAAGGGAGAGCTGCACCAATAGGACGGTAGCAGCAAAGTGCAGCAATTTAGCTGCAAATATGGTGAAAATGAGCTGTCAAATGACAGCAAAAATGTGCAGCAAGCTAAGCTGCAAATGTTGATGAAATGAGGCTGCAATGAACAGCAACTTAAATGCAAATGCAAATGAAATGAGAGGCTGCAGAGTTACCAAGCATGCTGTAGAGCTGCTAAGGGACCAAGCATGCTGCAGAGCTGCCGAAGGACGCAGCAATGTGACAGAAATGGCTGTTACATATTTCAAATTTCAAATGTATTTTATTGTTATTTTTTTAATGTAAAATAGTTGTTTAGATTTAAATTTTGAATTGAGTTTGTATTGTATTCTCCTATAAATAGGAGAGATTGCAATGAGAAAACTTGAGTTGAAGTCATATACTTCTCTCCATTTCAGCTTATGATCTGTTTTTCATCTTTCTCTCGGTTCTCTTCATTTCTTTGTTTTAAAAAACCAACAATGCCCGAAAAAAGGCCTTCTGCAGTTCCAGTAGAATAATACCCATACCAGCTTCCTTTTTGTGTTATGCTCTATAGAAAATATCATTGAGACTGTATTGAGCTATAGCTTCAGCAGTTGCCCATATTAGCACAACTTATGGTATCTCTAAGAATAACCAAAATGCTAGGGTGAAATATATAACTTGCTTGTATTTTAATCATTGAAGTTTTCAAATGCAATGTAAGCCACCAAAAATCATCTGAAATTTCAAATAGAGAAGTATCATTGTGATAAAGGCCTTACATCGAAAACTCTTAACTCCAATTGTTGACGTTTTGTGTTCCTTACACCCTCATCAAAGTAGATCGCCTCCAAGTCATATCTATTGTAAAAGAAAATTGAAGTGCAGAGGCAAGATTAGGACTTTCAAATCATGCTCCAACAATGTATGTTTCAGAATAGCAGAGAATCTAGGCTTCTAATTTCATCTTTGAGTAAGATATCCTTAAGATAAAGTTATAGATCTTCATTTCAAACATTTATGTTTTGGCAAACATCATATTGAACCTTGTCAAACTAAATTGAATGGTTTTCAAAATCAAAACATTATATGCAAAAATGATGAGATCATTAAAAAAATTAGTTCAATAGGAGTTATCAGATGACCACAGAAACAAACATCTACTCATAAAAACTTTGACAAATGAATTAAACTTTCAACATTACCTAATATAACTGATATAACAAATGTTCTGGTCTTAATGGCAGGCAATTTCCAAAGCAGAATTTAAAATACATCTGGAAAGAAACATTGATGTCTCTTAAACCAACAGGGATACATATAAACAGCATATGCATACGAGTTGGAGGTATAAACTTACTCTGAAAAATAAGCATCTAGAATAGAGCTCAGCTTTCTCCCAAAACCAGATACTTAAATTGAACGGTTTCTTCTAATGCTATCCAAGCCTAAATGATATTCACTAGAGCAGTCAGCAAATAAATATAGGGAGTAGCTGGAGTAAAGTAACACCTAAAAGGAAATGGATGCAAAAGTACCTCATCACTGGTTAAGCGACAGAGCTTATCATTAGCAATATCTTCACACCGAACAGTGGCAACCATGACCTGATAAGCATAATGAAAGAACATTTACTTGCAGTAGAGGAAAAAAAACCAAGAAATTCAAACGGAAAATTATGGATAAATAATAACCTTGTGAGCAGGAAGATCCAGGTCCTTGTTCTCCTTTATAACTTTCCATATCTGCTGAGCACTAAAAGAAAATCCCGAGGCAGGGACAACACTGCGTCCATCACCAGCAAGTCCTCCTGGGGAAATAGGGTTGAAAAATCGCTGCCTCAGTTGAGCAACCTGCATAAGACATCATATAATGCCAGTACGCTTAAACCACAGCTCTAGACCCCATCTTGATCAGAAAACCTATCTGGGATAATGAAGCCAAATTTTAAGGGAGCTCAAAATCTAACAGTAGGCAATTGAGAGCTTCACTAAGTTGTTATGTCATCATATCAGCATAAATCGATTGGATGACACAATGAACAAAGTGCAACAACATGTTCAACCCTTCTTCTCTTCTCTTCTCTTACTTTCTAACAAATAGGGTGATGAAATGCTAGAAAGATAGAATGCTTGCTATCCGATGTCATGAGGAGTCTCGCATTGAATTGAAAATTTTTTTGCACTTTTCTGTTCTTCCTAGCAATCACACCTGAAGGTTCTGAAAACTAATACAAATTAAAAGGTATAACCAAGCAGCACATGCAACTTCTTTTACTACAGGGACTACCTGGTCTTTGAAGTGCTCCTCTTTCTCTTCATGGCTAGCCAAAGCAGTGACCTCCATCTTCACACCAATGATCAAACGTAAAATGGTACTCATGACCATAATGAAATATATAAATTACAGACTGAATACATAGAAAGGAAACAAAAGGGAAGAGAGAGGAAAACATTCTTACATTAAAAATTCACTCAAAGGAGTGTTTTTATAGGCTTGAGGCTTACAAACTGAATCCCATATCTGAAGTACTCATCACCAATAAAAATGCAACATAAAAAGAATAAAGAGTAGGAAAGGAAGAGAAAAAGAGGAAGAACTCAAAAACCAGCAATAGATACAAACGATTACCTTTTGAATATCTTCCCTTAAGATCGGCTCTAAATATTCCAGAGGAGTCTGCATAAATAGCCAGAAACAAGGAAAAGGGTTCAGATGCAATGAAAACCTACAACTAAAGGGTTAGGCTCAGGTATTACAATCTGGTTGGCAAGAAATTTGTAGGCATAGGAAGTCCAGACCTTTGTTTTACCACGTATAACAAAGAGTAGTGTTGTCTTCCGAGGGGTGAATAAACGCAACATAACCTAAGTTTGGCAGAGCAAATAGACTGTCA
>BPVZ01000179.1:26595-38616 GCA_020521535.1 Rubroshorea leprosula | reverse complement strand
ACATATTATATAATTTAAATATAAATTTTTTATTTTTATTAAAAAAATTAATATTGAATTATGTAAGCTGTTAACACGAAAGAAATAACTTTGGAGGGACAATCACAAGTCGCTGGGTTGACCCAGACCAGATGATGCACCCATTAAAATCCAACTGAAAGCCCACAAAGCCATGGCTACAAGTTAACTGGACCCAGAAAGCCCACCATTCTTAAAATCCACTCAAAATCAAAACCCATTCGGCGAGTTTCAACTTATCGCAACCGAGTTCCCCCGAGTCGACCGAGTCTCCCCTGCTTCTCCACTGAAATTGGGGAAAACCCGAAGATTTTCCTCAGCTCTTCTTCAACAACTTCAAAATCAAGCCCTGAATTGCATCGTTGCTTTCCTTGATCAGGTAAGGTTTTCTGTATTTTGTTCTTTTATCTGTAAATGGATGACAAATGATATTTAAGACTTGTAATTTGAGTACAAATTCGATGATTTAAATTTGTTAGGTTAGATTCATGATGGAAAATGAGGGATTTCCTGGTTATGTTGGCTGCTTTGAAATGAAAAAATGTAGATGATTGCGTTTATGACTGCTGGTTTAGAATGGTAAGAGGTAGGAAATTATGGTTTGATTTCCCTCATTCATGGTGATTATGTGAAACACGAAGTTATGGTGGAATGGATGAGTTGATAGTAAATGATCTCTTGACTAGCTTGTTATGTGTCGAGTTGCCGGGTTATTTTGATTAAGAAATGAAAGCTTATAATGGCTTGAAGTTTTGTTGTGATTTTGTCAATTGGTTGTTCTTACTGAATTACTTGAATGATTATGTTATTTCCTGTGTGTTTAATCATCCATTTGGTGCTTGTGATGTATGCTGCTCTGGTGTTTGATTTTTGTTGGGTGGGATAGGTATTTGGTTTTTATTCACCTGAAAGCTTACTTAGCATATCAAGCTTAGTAAATTAGCTTTTTTGTGTGAGAGTATTGTCCACATTGAATGGAGAGGTGAATTATACATGATGTGGGATTTTGATAGGAGAGATGAATGGAGAACTTCCTAACATAAAGAAATGGATAGTTTTCTATCCTGTTTATATCAACTCAAAGAAAACAGTGGCTGAGGGGAGGAGAATCAGCCTGAGCAAAGCATGTGAAAATCCCATTTGTGCGGAAATTGGTGATTGCTGCAGCCACCTGAAACTCCCATATGCAATTGAGGTTAGTTCCCGTTTAATTTGCAATATTGTTGAACGGAGTTGGTCCCCTTTCCTCCTCTGATCCTCACACGGAGCAAGTTGAAAATATATATATATATATATAATATCTAATTATTTTCTGCACATGTGATTAAAACTGTGCCATGAAGCCTCCTGCCAAAGGAAAAGAGTGCGAACATCACTAAGCCCAATGACTGGCTAAAGACCAGCTGTAATATGAATTTCCTTCAGTGCATGTTCCAAATCTGGGTATCCAAATTCCTTGCAATGATAAAAGTCCTGAGTGACACATAAATTGATTTACTTTAATATCAGTATAACCACATTTCTGCAATCACTGACTTAACCTAGCTCTTTTCTGCAAGTTTGCAGCCATTAAGAGTTGGCTCCTTTTATGGTCAAAGATTTTTTTGGTTTGTGTGCACTGCTTGAAATTGAAACAGTGAAATAATAAGACCAGCATGCCTTGAGTGCTGAAAGTACTGCAAATTCCCTCCCTCAAGGACCATCTTGGTGGTTCTACATTGATGGTGTATAACAAATTGTATCTTCCTAAACTTCCTTTCCTTTTCTAGTCTCTACCTGTGATATAGAGCTACCCATACTTATATCTCACAGCTTCAAACTATTTTTCAGCATTCGATAAAGTTTAGTGAGAATGAAATCTTGAATGGCCTATGACCTTTAGAGTTATCTATTATCCAAATTCTTTTGCCTCCCGTAAAAAGTTATTGCTTGTCTTTGCTATCTTTTATTTCTGGGGTTATGAGCACCAGAAACTGTCTGATGTTGAATATTTCCTAACCTCACTGTTGTTGCATGCGTGGTTTACTTGCTAATTATTAAACAAAAAGAGTGGTAGTTAATAATTCATATGACTTGGGACGTTTCTACTCTTGTAGATTGATAAGGCTTACCCACGTGATTTCATGCAAAGAGGGAGGGTCAGGGTGCTACTGAAAAAGGAAGATGGGACTTTATTCAATCCAGCCATTTCTTCAAGTAAGGATAGTTTTAAAAATCACTTTCATGTGTTTTTAGAGCCTGATTATAGAAATATTAATTTCATCAGAAATGCATACTCATTTACTCAATATTATATCTTACTCTCTATAAGGTAGTTATTGAAGCTGAAAGTGATTTTGATGTGATAGAATACTGTCCTGATTGGTTTTTATTGGCCATCGATCATAGCGGTTCGGATTGGGATAGTTGGTCATTATTGCTTTGTTTCTAGAATTCTAGTCCTGACATGGAGATCATCCAAACACACCTCAAGTGTCAATTTACACTTGATTACTTCAACATCATAAAATAAAAAGGAAATTTGTATTTATATTTGTTGGGTCATTGCAGGGAAACAGCTGATGCTCCATATTGCAGAGTTGGTACCTAGACACCCTGGGAGGACAAAGAAGCAGGAGCCACCATCCACATCAGGAGCCGGACCCTCCAAGTCTGGGAAGGGAGGAAAGAAGAAGAGATAGCTCCTTTATTCCAAATTGCAATGGATTAAACAAACTGGTTTCTCACCAACGTTCTTTGCAAAGCATAGGCTTCTTCCCCTTGAGTTCAACGTCTTCATATGAAAATTTTCTTCAGGTTAACCTCGACACTCTTCTGTCTTTTAGATAAAGTTTTTATGTTACTTGTTTTGACATATTCTCATATACCCGAGGACTTTAAGATAGCTCTTAAGACGATTTGTATGATTATGACACATTTGATTGGATAATCTTGAACCTTCTCTTTGCATGTATAAATTTTCCATTGTTTTAGGCTCTAGTGTCATGTAATCATGTTTTAGCCGTGCAAATAACCTTTCTTAGTTGAGAGTTCATGGTCCCTGGCTCCCTGCTTGCAATAAATGTTCTTTTTGTTAATGGACCTGTTACGTATGGATATTGGGTCCAATGTCTGGTGTGGACATTTTCCACAATCTTGTTTCTATCCTCATCACGTTCCAAATTGCATCTGACACCCCCTGTTCCCCAACATACTTTAATGCGCGAACTGTTTATTTCTGGGGTGAAATTTTCATGCTGGTCTGTATAACCTTTCTCCATCAAATATATATTGATAAAAATGTGTACATTTTTATAACAAGAAAGTGTTTTAATTTAGATTGTATTGTACTATATAATTTAAATCACTATAAGAAGGCAACTTTGAGGTTCTTCCTTTTATCTAATAGTTCTTAAAAACTCTTTTTTATTAGCAAAAAATGAAAAAATTTATCATTTAAATTTTAAAATGTCAATTATAGTATCACCATATCGTGAGAGCCCCTAATTGTAAGGGTGGACGTCTCCACTAGATGGATGATGTTTTGCATGTTAGTGCAAATTTTAATTGGCAAACACTGAACTGCAAAACCCCTGGTCTCCACCTAATTTAGGATGCGTAGATTTGAAAGCAATTTTTGCTTCTCTTGTGCGAAAGTTTTTGTAAAACGGGTATCACGGTTCCTGAATGATTCCTCACGAGTCGCACACAATGACACAACCCAAGGACCCGCGCTAATAAAAAAATGAAAATAATTTCAAAATTCAGGTTTTTTTTTATTAACTTCTTAATATCCAATAATCACATTAGATTTCGATTAATTTAGAATCGAATCATGTTAGATTTCATTGAGAGAAGTTCTCACAGCGTTTATTTTTTTAATTTACAAAATTCAAATTCAAAATTTTATTTAAAGAAAAATGAGTTTTTCCACTCGAATCAAGTTAGTTCAAAATTCAATAATAAACATATAAAAAATATTATATAATTTAAATTATTTTATATTATATAACCTTAATTATTAAATGAGAGTGAGTCACCTTGGACTCACTTTTCAATTTAAGTAAAAAAAAACTCATAAACATATATATTTTAAAGAGAATCTTTTTTTATAGTCTAAATTGTAAAATAAAAATTATTTGATAAAAAAAATCTATAATGTTAAAGAGTGTAAATTTTTATTAAATAATTAATGTTTTATAATCTGAGTTAATTTAAAATGTAAAATACCTTTTTTTGTTATTTTTTAAAAGAAACAAAATGAAAAGAAAACCAACAGTTAATTAACCGAAAAAACTGGTGCTTTGAGGGAATTGTAAGACTAAACCAAATTAATGAATTTACACCCTCGGAATTTGTACTTAAAAAGAGGGTGCAGGCTAGAGTCCAAGAACTTGCAACGCAAAGGGACTGGTCAAGGGTTTCAAGACCCCATGGTCTTCGTCCTCTCTGGTCAAAATCCGAGTCAAAGAAACTCTGCCACATGGTACCCTCTTGTCCCACCTGGCAGTTACGTAAAAGTGATTGCTGATGTGGCACCGACTTTTAAAATCTTCTGCCTCAAAAAGACGAATTTGACATCAGTGCTTCTCGGAAAAGGACAAAGCTGTCCCGTTCATCTCCACAAGATCCAAAACTTGTGGCCTTTTTGTAAATGAAGGCAAGTTTAGGGTTTCCCTTGTTATAGGTTATAAAAACTTTGCTGCATGCTGGCATGGGATTAGGAGAGTAACCAAATGATTAGGGCGTTCCTAAGTCATGTTATTTTCTTCTTTTTAGGTAGATCTCCTCTGCTTGATCACAATCAAGGGCTGCATATGTTTGGTGTTTTGTGCCTTAATCATGCACATTACTGCATGATCTTGTGTACTGTATACCCACAACCATAGTCAAAGGGACTCATCACGGAGGTAGGGTTATCACCATCACTTTACAAAATATTAAGATTTTTAAAAATTATAAAATATTATTTTTAAACTATTTATTTTATTTCATTTTATTGATAAAAATAATTAATAATCATAATTATTAACAAATAATTGATAAAATAATTAATAAATTAAAATCAATAAAAAATGTAAAATTTTTAGATATTATTTCAGGAAAAACAAATTTAAAAAATTAATAGTCTTACTATTTTTGTGATGATAATAACCACACACATTTGAACATGAAACTTTCAAGTTTTTACTTAAAAATTGTCTAACAAACTAATTATTGGATCAAAAATTTTGAAACCACAAAGTTGAAAAATATACCTGGAGCAGCTTTATTTAAGAATTAAGGAAGATATGTTATTGATAGTATTCAGTGGGTACTATAAGTCAAATGTTGTTCTGTATGATATTAAAATGGGTTGAAGGGTCTTCTTTTGCCAGTTTATAGAATATTGATCATAAAGCTGAGAATGGTTATCATAAGTGTTGAAATGAACATGTAAATATTAAAAGGGTGTGATGATTGGTGGCTAAGCCACATGTGTGGTAGTCATGTTGGCACTCTAATGCAGAGGCACTGGGCACATAGTATCTTTTTCTCTACCAATCTACCATTCTACCTTTCCTAGAAAAAGAAGTCCCATTCTCTTTTTTCTTCTCTCTGAAATTTTTTTGGGGCTTGTTAATATATGTCAGTTTGAATGGATTTGCATGGCTTTTCCTTAGTTAATTATAAGGGTACATTTGACAACTCTCTTTCTCTCTCATGTGTGTGACTGTTTTCCCCTCACTTTGTGGGGAGAAGTGGTTTGAATAAGTAGTTTTGGATTTCAACTTTCAACTATGAAGATCTTTTGAAGATTTCTAAGGGAAGTGTGCTGAGTAGATTAAAAGAGAAAGGCATCAAAGAGGTTTAAAATTTCAAGGAACTGGAGAAAAAGAGAAAGATAGAAGCTTTGCTTCTTTCCCTGCTTAATCATTTGTGTGCACTGTGCACAAGTGTGCAATTCTCTTCTTATACCTCAAAAGCCATAAAACAGAAATTTGCTATTTGTCTTTAGAGTGATGTTTATGAAGCTATTGATCCTTTGTTTTGGCAGAATCCCATTAATGTTCTTTGCCTAAATTAGCTGTCTTAGTGACATTTGACTGGTAGTCTGGTTTTAAACCCACATCAAGTCGAGTCTCCAAGAAGCAAGCACAATTCTGAAATATAGGCCCATTGGGACCTATCTACCTCTTCCTACCTTCTCTTTTTCTCTCTCTACCCCCAGCCCATCTGTCTATGTATGTTCTTCTACTATAGGGTGTTTCGCGGAGTTGGAAATGGCTGATCAAGGAGGAACTAGTGCGATGAGGGAATACAGGAAAGCTAACTGGACATTGAATGAGACCATGGTATTGATTGAGGCAAAGAAGATGGATGATGAGAGAAGAATGAAGAGGAGTGGGGAGGGAGAAGGGAGGAGCAAGCCAACAGAGCTGAGATGGAAATGGGTGGAGGATTACTGTTGGAGAAAAGAGTGTTATAGGAGCCAGAACCAGTGCAATGACAAGTGGGATAATCTCATGAGGGACTACAAGAAAGTTAGAGAGTATGAAAAGGGAATATCAGCGAGAGGAGAAGGGAAGAATGATGGATCTTATTGGACGATGGAGAAGAATGAAAGGAAAGAGAAGGGCTTGCCTAGCAACATGTTGCGTCAGATATACGAAGCTTTGGTGGAGGTGGTGGAGAGGAAAGGAGATCAAAGGGTAGCGATTGATGCTGGTGGGTCAGGTACCAATCCCAACATTGGAATTGTTATGGAAAGACCCATGAGTAGTGTTCAACCTTCACTGTCTCCTCGATTGCAACATCAAATCCCAGCTTCTATTCCTACGGTGGTTTTGCCACTTCCAGCACCACCACAACCAGCAGTAACAGTTGCCCCCGTACCACCACAAGCACCGCCAATGGGTCCAATACCTCCTCTTGCATACTCTCAGCCTTTGCCCACAGTAGGTACTTTCTCTCTTGCATTCTGTTCTTTCCAGTATTTAGACAAACACTATGCTATCATTTTCCCAATGACATTCTATCTTTTTCCTCTTTTTACTTTCTTTCCTAACAATAATTTTAGTCATGTTTTTTGCAGCATTGTACTTCAATGAACCAGTCTATAACTTGATGCACCATTGAAATCCTTTTTGTTTTTCTGGAAATAGATGAATTTGATAGTTAGATGAGCTATAAAACTTTTCAGTTCAGTATTAATTGGTTTTGGTCCATATTTTTATGTTTTAGAGATGTGTGATAGCTCAGATTCTGATACAAGGGAGTATTCAGACTCACCAGCGAAGAGAAGGAGAAAGGGAGGTAGTGGGGAAGGAACTAGTACTGCTGCCACTCCAGCAGCAAGCACCACCGATGAAGTGGGCACTGCCATCTCCAAAAGTGCCTCCATTATAGCAGAAGCCCTCCTGGCCGGCCAGGAGAGAGAAGAGAGAAGACACAGAGATCTTCTAAGCTTACATGAGAGAAGACTCAAGATTGAAGAATCCAAGACAGAGATCAGTAGGGAAGGCATTAATGGCTTGGTTGATGCCATCAACAAACTTGCCAATTCCATCTTTGCTTTAGCCTCCCAAAAGAACCAATCTCCTCCAAAATGACTCATGAAACAACAACAAGATCAGAAAGCTCAATCACATTTTGGTTGTTGTACATAATAATTGGTAACCATTTTATGATCTCATTTCATGTTTGCGCTCACTTTCTAATTTCTATTGATGATCATTCTAATTAAGATTTATGATATGTTTCATGTCAATGTGCTTTAAACTGTCTTATCAGGTTGGTTGTAATCCTCCCAAAAGTGGTGAATATAAGCTAATTGCTGGGCACAATTTGTGTAATTCATGGACTATGCATTTTATCATACCCTTATTAATCATTTTGCATCTGATGGGTAGGTAAACTAAACTCACAAGTACTTTATATCAATGATATCTGCTGCATAATGCAGAGAAAGATTCTGCAAGCATCTCCAATGCCAAAAGGGGAACATCAAACCCACTCTCTTCTTGATCTGAGAAAAACCCAAAATTCCAAAAAAATAAACAGAATTCTCAGAAACAGAATGCAAGTGTAATGCACATGCTATGGTGGGAAGTGGGAGAAGAAGGGTACTGATGATATCATATCATTTATAAGGTAGAACTGTGATGCACAGTAGGGGTGCAGTGAGCTGTTGTTCTCTGGGAACTGGTCAAAGGTGACCAGTAAATGGATCACAGGGGAGGGGGATGGTGGGGAGATGTTGTGAAATGACCAAAATGCCCTTGTCTTGATGGTAATGCTATTATTGACATGGGGGGAGTGCTTAGGCTTTTATTCCTTCTTTCTCTCCTGAGAAAAAGCTGGGACCTTTCTCCATCTTTATGTAATTTTCCCACTCAGAGAATTCAGAAGGGAGTCATGAGTGGCTAATTTGGTAGGCTTTGCTGTAATTTTCTGACAAAAGGTCATACTAAAGTCTGCCTTTTTCCTTTATGGACGGTTATGATAAAGAGCCTGGATATAATGGGCATTTTCAGCTTTTCTTGCTTTTTATTAAGTGTAATGACTAATGAGTCAAATTACTGTTCATGCTTTCTCTCTTCCACAAACTGCTTTTTGCTTCACTTTCACTGTTTTGTATTTTTTCGTTCTTTTGGTAGAGGCCCACAGCTGCTTCTCAATTTCTTCCCTGCTATACAAACAATTAACAAGATAAACAGATCCCTCCTCATGGTCTATTTGCAAAAGTTGTAATATATATATATATATGGGGTATAAATTTACAGTTTTTGCTTCAACATTTATAATAAAAAAAGGGGTTGCATAACTTACTTTAAACAGTCATGAAAAACACATGTAATTCAATAAAAAAAAGACAGTTTCATAAGGTAGGTTAAACAGTTATGAAAAACACAAGTAATTAGATGGACTAGTTTGATAATGATTTTTTGTTTATTTGTTTGTTTATTTTAGTTTCTCATTGTAGATTAAGGGTAAAGTTGATAATCTGAATCTTGAACCTCTTGAAATAAGGATTACTTGAAGTACTTTTAAATGCAACTGATAGAGAGACAGTTGCTACTGATATTGAAGAAGAATCATCAGAAAATAGAGATCCATGACTTATTAGCATGCCTTATGATCAACAAAGAGAACAACATGCTCCTCAAGGCTGCTTGCTTCTTAGCTAGTGAAAAATGCTTTGTTTTGGACAGAGCAGTAGAGCACATTGATAATAATTAATAATAATAATAACAATATATCTTTTTAACAAAATTACAATTTGGGGTGAGAGAATTCAAACCCTAACCCTTAAGTTGAAAATGTATCTTTCAAGTGAATTTACAACCATTAGATTATGAGGTCTAGATGCAAAATAATAATAATAATAATAATAACAACAATAATAATGTAAAAAGTAAGCAACCAAGAGAACCTGTACTGTTTTTCTTGCCATGATGGGCTTTCCTCTTTGATTGATTTCCAAGCCGAAAGTTAGAAGGCATGTGCCATAATAACAATAATCAATCAATCCGTAATACCTCCTTATGGGAACCAATTCAAACTAATTGAAACTTTACGAATGTTGCCTGGGATACCTAATTTCCTTTTACTGTTATAGCTTGATTTCCTATATACTTTGGTTAAGTTAGGACTTTATGGTTGATAAAAATAAAAGTTAGGACTTTATGTGGTCTTATATGCAAGTTGGGCTTTATTTATGAAGTGTTTCCCATTGCACTTTATGTCCTATCATAAGATTTCTTTATAGTTTAGTAATCATTTCTCTTACAAATAAAGGATTTTTTATATTAAATAAAGAATTTTTTATATTAAGTGATAAGCGTAGAATTTGAATTTCAATTTTAACAATAAAAAAAAAAGTGAACTAAAATATGAAAGGGTGAGTTCATTACCAAGTAGTATAATCTTTTATATTAAATTTAAAATTTAAATTTCAATATAACATTTTAAAAAATTAAATTTTCTATACACACATTATTATATTCCTTGAATACCCTCACCACAAGTTAAAAAAAAAAAACAAAATTGAAAAGGTGAACTGAAAATATATCGTCATGCCAATAAGCAAACAAAAACACTTACAGAATCTGCAGTTCTTGGGAATGATGAAGGAGAAATCGTTTGACCAGGGATGAGTTTTAGGCTTTTAGCCCATCAGCGGGGATTTTGAAGGGAATATTTACTCTTTTAGATTTTTATGAGGGGAAAATGTTTTTGTAAGATTGTTCTTTAAAAATGTTTTTGAAAATATTTATAAAAATTTATTTTTTAATTGATATTTTTAAAAAACTAATTATTAAATTAACATTTTTATTTATATAAATTATATATTAATTTTTAAATTATTTTAATATGTTTAATCACTTTATTAATTATAAAAAATTTAATACCGTTAAATATATGTTAGTAAATAAATTTTTTTATCAAAATACTATAAGTGTTCAATTAAATATTCTACTTATATAGATCATGTATACTTAACCATTTTGTTAATTATAAAAAATTTAATACCGTTAAATATATGTTAGTAAATAAATTTTTTTATCAAAATACTATAAGTGTTCAATTAAATATTAAAATTGATATACATAATCTATAATAAGAAAATTTTTAATTTAATGATCAATTGTTAAAATCATAATTAAAAAAATAAATTTTTAAATAAATTCTCTAAAAAAATTTTAAAGATATCAACTTGCCTACACTATTCTCTTTTTATAATAAATAAAGACTACCACTTAATTGTGTAGGATGCCTAGCAAAGTGATAACTTATGCAAAACTTCACTTAAATCAGTGGAAGTTAATTAGCAAAAACGTTTCTAAATCCATAGTCCAAATACTGTTACTGTGAATTTCGGTTATATTTTTATTTCTTATTCTAAAAACTCTTAAAATTTACTTGTCACATTCTTGTCCTCAATTTATTGGCTAAATGATGATTTAAAATGATCAACACTAAATTTGTTTTAAGTTAATAAAGTATGGAGAAGCATAGAAGACATTAGATGGTCGAGGAAAACATGTCCTATAATGTGTAGTGGCGCGCGGTCACTGGAGTTATCATTTAAGGAATTGTGTATTAGTTAATTTTTTTTATTAACTTTTCAGCATCTGAAAATTATATTGATTATATTAAATTTTAATTAATTTAAAATTAAATTATATTGGATCTCATATGAAAAAAAGTTTTTTCAACATTTATTTTTTTATTTATAAAACTTGAAGTCAATATTTTATTTAAAGGAAATCGAATTCCATCCACTCGAATAACACAAGTAGTTGGTATTGTATATTAATTAATAAGAAAGCATTTTTCTTATCTCATTAATTAAGATTTATCTTGTTAATTAAGATTTAATTCACTAAAAAAGTTAATGTGAAGTTATTTTCTTCTAAATTTTTTAATTTAAACCGTAACTATTTGCATTTATCTAAAAACACCTTGAACAACTAAATAACAAAGAAAAAAAGGAAAATTTTTTTTTTTTGATATTGATCTCTTTGTATTCGATAACCACATTGAATATCAACTAATTCGGAATTGAGTTGCATCGGATCTCATCAAGGGAGAAGTTCTCTCAGTGCCTATACTTCCATTCATAAGACTTAAACTCGATATATTATTTAAAGGGAACCGACTTCTTTCTACTTAGATCAACCGATAATTGATTAAAAAAAAAAACATGAAAAATTACCGCAAGCATGGTTATGGTTTGTAACTGTTTCCTAATCTAACAATTATGTCAAAAGACAAAATAGCTTGGAGATTTACGGACAGACAATTCTCAACCTTTCTTTTTACGTGATCCTCCAACCCAAGAGACATTTCGGTGGGAAGATGTTGAATGATGGTGCCAGAAAAATATTATATATATATATATATATGTATTAGTGTTTGTTAATTGGATTTATAAATATTATAAAAAATATTAAAATAATATCATTTTTGTTTTAAAAAATAAATTATTTTAATTTTTTAATAAAAATTTATTAAAACGATATAATTTTATATTTTTTT
>BPVZ01000179.1:5731-26495 GCA_020521535.1 Rubroshorea leprosula | reverse complement strand
ATTCACAATGTAGAAAAAAAATTTTATTTTGAAACGAAGTTACCAATTCTAAATTAAATTTAAACGGCTCCAATATTGCCACGTGGAAAAGAATAAGGAAGTTGACAAGGCGTACATTGTACGAATAATCACAATTGGTCTTCCTATCTTTATTTTGACAAGGTCTATTCTTTACATGGTCAAATTAAATGGTCTCAACTCTTAAATTGTTTCAATTGAATCACAATTTCCCTGTTATTTGGTATATTGAGAAATAGAGAATGGAAAGGTAATGGATATATCTACTTATGCCAAAATCTCTAAATCCGTCCTTCAAATAAGATGGTAAAGACAATTTGCTCTTTAAAAATATATAAAAATAAATTATCTTTTCAAATTATTAACTAAAACAAATCATTAATTATTTAATGTGTGACGTCTCATACATTAACTTTTTATTAAAAAATATTTAAATGACAAATGAGATTCTTACATATAATGATGTCATATGTTAAATAATAAATTATTTCTTTTGATTAATAATTTAGAATGATAATTTGTTCATGCATTTTTTAAGAGTAGATCTGTTTCTATCTTCTTATTTGAGAGGTGGATTTAAAAATTCTATCTCAACTTATTCCCCCAAAACCCTTCATTGACTAACTATAAAGTATAAACTATTGTAATTTGAGTAAATTTTTAAGACAATTTGGAATTGCTTCTTCACACAATATTATTAAAAATTTTATTTAGTTAAATTTAATTACTTTAATTAATTATTTTTAAATTTTAATATTTTATAATTTAAATTGTATTATACAAAACACTATTCATTAAATGGGAGAACCTCTCATATTATTAGGAGCCCCTTATTTTAATAATTAATATTTTAGAGCATATACAACAAGAAAAAGATGAGTGTAGTATGATTACAGCAATTAAAAGCTTTGACACCAAATTTAAACATACATAAAAGATCAAGTATTACCCATGCAAATTATGCACTACGTGGCAGTCTACAAAAATTGCAAAAAATGACTAAAGTTCATCATAGAAAATAAAATTACCAATCGCTTTCGTGTAAGCTGGGTAGGGAGAGAAAGTTGGTTGAGGAGGATCCTTCCCTTTGCCTTTACCCTTTTGCTCTCTTCTACCTCAGCCTTCCTTCTTCCTCCATCTTCAGCGTCAACGCCTGCAATCAGACCTTCCCATTTCTTCCTCAATTCGCTTGATCCCGTTTTTTGAATCTAAACCCATCATGGCCACCACTGGGAACAAGAACATCAACGCTAAATTGGTCAGTGTTTTGATTGATTTGAATTGAACCCTTTTCGTTTTCGATTATTCTGCTAGTATGCTTGGTTTGGGTTTTTCGTTTCTGGATGGTTTTTATGTGGGTTCTTGCTGAATTCTGAGTTGGGTATTGTTTTGGTTGTAGATCATGATCATGTGTCTTTTTTATCTTGAATAAGTTTAGTTAAATTTTCAACCTTTGCAACCCAAAATCGATTCTGATGTGGGTTTTCTTGCTTTAATCTCGTCTGTTTTGTTTTGATTGACATAAATTTGATGCGAATTTTACTCTTTAGTATGAAGTTGCGGTCCTTGCGGATGGATTATGCCCCTTTTTATTTATTTGTTCAAGTTTTGTGCAGCTGATTGGGGTTTAGTGCTGTACAAGTCTAAAAATCTTAGCAAGAATCTTTAATTGTGTACTTAACTGCAAAGGATGCTTCTTTTGTGAAACTCTAGTTTGGGTCTGGCATAATTCCCAAGGATCTCTCGACAATTTTGCATTTTCAATGGAAATAAGATGATCATTTTTCTTTGATAGCCAATGGTCTTTCAAATTTTGGTAAAATTTTATTCCTTTTGTCTTACTGCTGCTAAAGCTAGAGTTTTCTTAAATATTCTTTCATCGAGCTAGGGTGATTGTACTCCTGTGTGTTTATTTCCATGAGCTGCTACCGTCTTCCTTTATTACATATTTATGTCTGTTGGTACGCCCTTTAGACACTCTGTTGATACCAGCTACTTCATTGCATTGATTTTGATGGAATGATTACTTGACTTTGTGTAGTTTTTGATAATTTGATTGCTTGAAATGACATGCATCTTACCTTTTAGTTTAGCTGTCTAGAATAAACTTGGTGCAAAATTTATTGTGTAAGTGATTGGTTTGATGATTTCATTACTCCTATACAGTGTTATACATCTTCTAATTTTAGCTGTTTCTTTTTTCTTTAATTTCTTTGTTTCTGTATGGTGTGTAATTGGTCTGGTGTATGGGGTTTCTTGTTTTTAGCTTGAAATCCTTGGACACGTGTTTTTGGTTATATATGTCCTTTTATTTATATTTATTTTACTTTTCAGGTGCTGCTTGGGGATGTTGGAGCTGGAAAGTCTAGTCTTGTATTGCGCTTTGTTAAAGGTCAATTTGTTGAATTTCAGGTTGGTTCAGCTATGTATTTTTGGTTAGAATTGTTTTTTAAACGTATAAATATCTACCTAAAATGCAAAAAGGAAACAAAATGGTTAACTAAAGATGGGATTGAAAATAAAGAAATGAAAATTATCTAGCAAATCCAAATAGGATGCAAGAGAAAAATACTCTTAAAAAAAAAGAAAAGAAGAAGAAGAAATTTCCCTAAATTTTATATTTTATGATTATGTAGGAGTCAACCATAGGTGCTGCATTTTTCTCCCAAACTTTAGCTGTCAATGATGCAACAGTAAAATTTGAGATTTGGGATACAGCTGGTCAAGAGAGATACCATAGCTTGGCTCCAATGTACTATAGAGGAGCTGCCGCTGCAATCATTGTGTATGACATAACAAATCAAGTAAGTGGATTTTAATGAACCCAGAGTATTGTCTATCTCCCTTTTTCTTGGAAAATTTTGAACCACATGTAGTTTCATATTTGTTGAGTGTGAGCTGCAATGAAGCATGAAAACTATTGGAGCCTCTGATATATGCAGTGATGCCTGGGGACTCAAAAGTTCCTCTTCTCTTGTACAAGATTGTTTTTGGTGTGCTTTCTAAAGATACCACTACCACATATTATATTTTATTTATAAGGTTCAGTTTTTGGTGAAGTGAAAAAGGAATTTTTTTAGTTCAAAGTTGTTAAAACCTTTCTTTTGTTTTCTATTTGATTTTGCTGTTATTTCATCAAAAATAAGAGCAGAAGAGAGTCATTTAATCCAAAGCCAATTGCAATAAACATTTCCTCTGAAATTTGATAGAATGTGGAAGTGGTTTTGGTACTGTAATCTTAAAGAGGCTTTCCTATCTAATTGTTCTTTACTTGACTTCGTATGCATGGTTTATTTGTACATAATTATGTTTAAAGAATATTAGGAAAAAAAGTCTTCCTGGGAAGCTCTAATGCCAGTAGAGAGACTCCTGTTAAAGGCATAGTGGACATGTTCATTGTGTGTCAGATAAAGATTCTGTCGAGGATTGTTCTTAGTCTGGTCTTATATTTTATTTAGCTTCTTTTGGCTGTAAACCACTGGCACCTGATGGTTTGTTGCAAGTGGAAATATGTTAAATATTTCGGTGATGATTTATTATACAAACAGCAGCATCCTGACTTTCTTATTTTCTTGCAGAACTCATTTGAAAGGGCAAAGAAATGGGTCCAAGAACTTCAAGCACAAGGTACCACTTACATTCTTGAGCATCCCTTGAGATTCTTATTTTTGGTCATTTTAGCCCATTTAAATATGCTTTTTGTTTCTCATTATGTGATATGGATTTATGCAAATTCTATTGAGAAACTTGATTCTTATAGCTTGATATGTTTTACTTGATTCTTTTTGTTGAAAGGCAATCCAAATATGGTTATGGCTCTTGCTGGGAACAAAGCTGATTTGCTAGATGCAAGGAAGGTGACAGCAGAGGCAAGTATAACAAACTTTAGAACTGTTTATGGTTTGAGTTTTTATCACTCTTGTATCTCTTTAAAATACCTTTACTACCAATCATCCATAAATTCTGAGGATTTTAAGGTATGGTTTGATTCCCTAGATTAGAATTCCTGAACATGAAGCATCATTTCCTTCCCACTCCCCCCAACATCGCCTTGCCTGTACACATTTTCGCAACTCATGGCGAATGGTTGAATTTGGAGAAACTTCAGCCTTAGAACTTTCTTAACTCTTCATTTGAGTTCTAATTTTGACCTCTTTGAGTGCAGGAAGCACAATCATATGCACAAGAGAATGGCCTTTTCTTTATGGAAACCTCTGCCAAAACTGCAGCTAATGTTAATGATGTTTTCTATGAAATAGGTACTTCATTTGTTCTAGTTTGTTACTTTATTTATTTTGGGAGAGAATTTAAACTGGTATGGACATCCTGTTTGGACAGTTTGGCTTATCCCTGCCCATGTGTTTAGCAGTTTCAAATGCGTGCAACAATTATACTATGAATGAATTTGGTTATTTAGTTTTTTGACGTGTGTTACAGCAAAAAGGCTACCTCGAGTGCAGCCAGCACAAAATCCAGCCGGGATGGTTCTGATGGATAGACCTGCGGAGAGGACAGCAAGTGCATCCTGTTGCTCGTAGGTATCTAGGCGGTGGTTGTTGCTGTCTGCCTGCAACTTCTAAGTAACTCCCTACAGTTGAAGTTCATCTTTCTTAGCCTCTGTTGTCTTTGTACTATCGATTCAGAAATGTACATTCATGTTTGTCTAGATTGCTCCTTATCAACTGCTGAATCACTTTGGATGTTGACTTCTCTTGTAATTAACATGGTGCATTATATTTTCTTTCATATATGGTGCATGTTCAAATGAATAAAATATTTTGCTTCATCGCATTCTATAAGTAATGTTTTTCACAGTGTGCTAAAGCCTTGATTTTTCTCCTAGTTAGGGTTTAGATTTAGCCCCTTTAGTAAGAGAACTATGAATTGGATAAAGGTCTTGTTCTTGGACGTTGTGCCTCCATTTGTTCTGAAAATTTTATTACAAATGTCCAAGAGTTGCCACATCTTTGTTCTTAAGAAGTGATTATGGTTCACTAATACCAAAAGGACTTGTAATTATTCATTTTCAAAAGTGAATAACCTTCTAATCCATTTTAGATCTATCCTTATCATGCTAGCCGCTGGTACTATTAATTACCCTTTGTTTTAGAGTAATTGTCGTTTTTATTCCTACCAAATTAGTCTTAGATTAATGGTTTTTGCATTATCAAATCCCAGGTTCATGTTATTGGGTACACAGCTGCGTTATGAGTTTATAACTCAAAATGTTGCTCAAGAACATTCTACTTCCCACCACCACCCCCCACCCCCGGCCCATGACTGCCAATTCATTCTAGCTGTTGTTTTTGTCCCCTTTCTTTGTGGCCAGAACATCCTTGCTATAGCTTTGAAAATAAAGACAACCAACAACGATCTAATGATTGATTCCCACACCGTCATCATAAAAATTTATGTCATATTGTTGTTATTGAAGTTGTTCCACCACTTTCTGTTTCCCTTTTGCTAAGCAGTGGGAATAAATCCCGCCTCAATTTCTTTATAAATCCAAAAACCTTACAGAATATCCAAATCTAGACTTTGTCCAATACAAAATAACTTCAACAAAGGAAAAGAAAAGAAGCAAATGAGCTTCTATATTTTTCAAACCATGGTAGAATAGAAAATGTCCCCACTGACAAGAAGAAATGTCATTAACTAACAAAAATTAATAAAGCTAGTTCTTGTGAAGGCCCTGAGAAGCAGCAGCTGAAGCACAGTCCATTGGACGAAACCCAATTCTCTCTTTCTCCAAATCATACACAACTTCCACATTCTGCTGCTGGAAGCTCCCAAAAACTCCTGCTGGACCGTAATCGCCATCATTCATGATCTGGAAAAGTAGGCATTTCACCCCGGTTGAGTTGCTTGGAGCAGCCATGGCATAGAAGCAGGTCTCTTGGGGCAGGACAAGGCTCACATTGTTTAGGAAATGGAAAGTGATTGGAGGGAAAACATCATTCCTAAATGTGTTGTTTGGACAAGGAACCTTGTAACAGAGATCAAACCCTGTTTTCATTTCAAATTCTGTGGCTCTAGGATGTGGTATCATCGATCCAAGTGTTGAGAGGAGTTGGGAGTAGAAAGGGTCAGGAAGGTGAGTGTAAGTTGTTCCTGAATCAATGATCATTCCGCCATTGCCTTGTGAATCAAATTCCTTCAAGTTTAAAGGGGCTTCATTTGCAGTAGTATAATTTCCTACAGTTATGGCCTCTAGACCAATGTAATAGTAATTTGGGTACAATATTGGACTCTTCAACATTGGGGTGAATTGCAAATTGTCCTCGGAAGAAATGGCAACATCTCCTAGAACTAAAGGGCTGGAAATATTAGGGTTGTTTGCATACTTGAAGGCTAAGAAACAATGAGAAAAACCCTTTTGAAGAAACCCTAATTGGTAAGGCAAAGAAAGTGCACCCCTACCAAATCCTGCAATTCCGATAGGTTCTCTATAAGTAGTCCTAATGCATCCAAAGCAAAACCTAGCAATGTCCCTAACTTCAGAATTGTTACTGATTCCATGAATCTTAAGGGTATCCCTTGCTAGTGTTCCAGTGACAACCCCTCCTCCACCATACATGTAAGAAAAAGAAGGGCATGGTCTAAAACAAGTGCTCTTGAGTAGGGTACTCAGGGAGCATCCTGCCATGGTGCATGGATCAAAATGATTATCAGAGCTATGGATGTTAAAGCAAAAGGAGCTGCCACAGGTATCTCTGACAAGAGAAGAAGAATAAGAAGGGGAGAAAACAAGCATTAGCTTGTTGTTCCTATAATCATCGCAATCAATACAATCAAAGGATAGATTGCCACAAGGAGCCCAAGTTAGGTCACTTCCAGTATCCATGTATACTTGAATGACCTGTGGAGGGGTTCCAATGTTCAAAGATATCAAATACCCATCCGTCACTTCCCTCAATGACTCCATCATATCTAATGGTTGGGATGGCTTTGTTAAGTATCTAGAAGATTTCGGAATGGGAAGGGAAGAACTAGAATGGGTTAGACCAAAGACAAACAAAGATGATGAACTATTAGGGTTCTTGTGCCTTGCTAGGGTTTGATTGACATTGCAAAGCGCAATGATCGTAAGGAAGGATACAATGTTGGTGATGATGGAGAAATATGATGCCATTGGCAAACCTTTTCTTTGTGTTTAGAGATGGATTGTATCGATTATAGCCTCTATTTATAGGTGGAATTAAGGAAACATGGGTTAAAGCTTGTTTCTAAAGTAAAATTAGCTAGGGCACCTGTAATATGATCTAATGGAATAAATGTTGCATCGACAAGTTAAATTGTTTGGATGAATATTACTGAGAGCAGGTGGTGCTTGTGGAATGAATAAGAGAGAGAAGGGGTAAATGGAGATGATAGGCGTGCTCCATATTAAATTTGTTGAAGCAAAACAAAGAGGGAGTTATGCTTATTGAATTTCATGTAAAGTGGCAAGGATGACATTAGAGTGGATTGCAAGGCAAGGTACGTACGGGGTATTCCTCTTTTACAGAGCTTTGGACCAATTTTTCACTGCAAATAATAATTCTCGGTATCTGAAAAATTAATTATAAAACAAATTAAAACTCTATTAAGTCCATAAACTCTTGTTAAAAAGATTAAAATAAAAAAATTATAATTAGTAAACTTTTTAATTTAACACAACTTTCAACATTCATCTAATTTATCTATTAAAATATAATATAAATATAATTAATTAAATTAGTTCTAACATGTTTTGAGATTATAGTTTTAAAATATTTTTTAACTAATTTTTTTTAAGTCTAATTGATAATATTAATGTCCTATAATATTTATACACATGTTTATGAAAATGGTATGCATCTAAGCTATTCGCCTAACTAGTTCGAAAGTGCACATTTTAGGTTAAGGTGACTTAAGTTTGAATTACTATTCCTCAAAATTATATGCTGTTACAAAAATAATATATTACATTCAAAAAGTATTATATAATTTAAAATTATACAATTTAATTTTAAATTACACAATTTATAAATAAAATTCTTAATATTAGAGGCTATACGTTATTTAATAATTTCTATTTTTTTGCATTGATATTTTTTGATACATTTGATAATAATGAGTTGTATATAAAAAAAAATAACTCTATTTTTTCCTTAAATTTCTTACCACTTAACTCAAAATTTAAAACTAAATATTATTAATTTAAAATCTTAAATTCTTAATCGACCAATGTGTCACTTTTTTTTAAATATTTTATAACACACATACCTCCGTCTACTATTGCAATCACACCTCCAAGAATATATAGTTAGAGAATCAAAGGAGATAGTGGCCATCGTTAATGGGATATGACTAGCAAGAGCCAGAATCTTGGACCATTACAGCTTTTCCGGAGACCACATGCTGACTCAACCGCGCACTTCCCCGGCCAGTCAACTATCACAGTCGATTTGCTTCATTTGGAAATTAATTAAAAGGCAAAGCCCTAAACAATTAGTAGATATTGGATTACAGAGTCGCAGACCACTTTCCAACTACATACATCTAAACATAATTTAAGACTTACAACTCATGAACTGTACTTGCCCTTCTTTCCTTTTCCTTAAAGATGGGATTGGGAGAGTGTTTTAAGGATGTTTCATGTTTTATTTTACGAGCTTTGAAAGTATTTTGTCGCCATGGTATCGTCCTCATCCTATCAGATTACAAATACGTGCTGGACTGGAGAATGAAGATAATATATTTTCATCTTGGTATTTACTTTCAAAGTATTCTAAGCGAGTTAGAATAAGAAATTAATTTTTTTAAATATTAACTTCAAAACTTAAATTTTATACATAATCTACAAACGGTACTTGGTTACCAATGAATGTAACTCTTGATGTTTGAAGACTAAATATATAATATATGTGCTAAAATCACTATCTATTGTACAATTCATTATAAGATATATATAAATGTTTAGTACTGGTGCAATAGCTTTGCCTCTTTAATCTACCTAACTCCTCACCACCATTTTTGATTCATGCATGTGCTTCTTCCAGTTTTTCATGCATAAATGTCGTAGTGTTGTTTTGGTGAAGTTATTATTATTATTATTATTATTATTATTATTATTATTATTATTATTATTTGGTATGATGGTGAAGTTTATTGTTTCGAAGCTTTCCTTTCTCTTCTTCCTCCAAGTCTCTTGATTCTAAGACCTCAGTTATCTGCTATGGATTGAAGAAAATAAAAAATAAAAATAAAAAAGGAAGGAAATTTAGAGCCTTCCTCCTTATTTTTGTCCTCCACTTTTAACGCAGAAAATCTATGATTTATCAATCTATTGTGGTCAAGTAAACATATCTGTTTGGACAACTTCACAAACTTCCACGGTAAAGATCTCTAACTATTTTGATACTTAAAAAGCTTGAGGATGTTTTTTCGAGAAAAACATTTCGATGTATAAATTAAAATTAGTAATATTTTATAATTTAGAGAGAGAGGCTTTAAAGAAGAGTAATTATAAAAAGAAAAATGTAGTGAAGTTATTATTTTGCATAGGAGTAGATGGAAGTATTAATAACCTCCATTAATGACAAAATATCTCACGTATAGTCATTTAGTCAACTTAGATGTCACCAATTACAAATGCATATCATGGTGAGGGTGCCCACATTTTGAGCTGCTTTTAGGATATCCTTGACTAGGCATGCCGATGTATGCAAATAGGCCTACTAATAGAGTTCACTATAGATGTTGGGCTATTCCCCAATAATATTTAATATAAAATATTTCTATGTAATAAGTCTCAAGTTCAAACCTTAAAACAAATAGAATTTGATAAAAGCATGGGAGAGCAAAGCAAACTCTTATATAATACAATGCATCACATTATTTCATACGGGGACGGTGGGGGAGGGTATTGCATTCATGCTAATACAAGAAATTTTTTTGAAGGCAAAGCTGAACTGATCATTTGGTGGATTGTGTTAGAGGTAGGTGGTTGATTAATGTCTTAGGTGTACTTCTGTGTATTGAATGTTTGACATTAAAACTTGGTTGGAGGTTGGAGGTATTGGATATCTAAGGGATAAAGGGCAGTTGGCAGTAATGGAGTGGTGTAAACATCAATGCAGTAAACGTTAATTGTTATTTTTTTATTTATTTTTTTTATTTCTAATCAAATATCTTTAACTATCCTTAGTTTTTGTTTATTTTAAAACTACTTTTAAAAGATAATTTTAAGGATGTATAGCTCGCGTTAGGGTAATACATTTAAAAAAATTAATTTTTTTAAGTATTAGTTCCAAGATTTTATCTTTAAACTTATTCTACAAATTAAACTAAATTCTTACCGATGGATCAATCCCTTCCATGAACATTAAATGTTATTCTTTGTTCTTTTGAAGGGATTCTGAGCAATGTAATCCGATTCTTTATATAAGCTGCTTATGTATGAAAAATGAGATGAATGAATGTGATGAGAAAGGCTGGAAAAACAAAAATTCAGACCTGTATTTTCATCACTGTCTTCATTCGAAAATCCAAGTTCTTGAATTTTTCCATACACAAATCCATCAGATCGCTAAACAGGTCTATAGTGTTCAGCAATTTACAATAATTCCATCTACATCAACAGGAAAATACAATAAACTTGATTTTTTTTTTCCTTCTACCTTCATTACTTCCAGCATTTAAATAACTTAGAAGTAAAATGAAGCCGGAAGATGTTACACCAAGCAAAAGCAGGACCTGGATTCTTTTCTTCTTACAACATTCATCCATCCTTCATTGCCTTTTCGCTAGAGTTTCCCTTAATCCCTTAACAATCTTACCAAACTACACCAAGTTCAGGATGCCTAATACCAATGGCACCACAAAAACCAAGACACAACCAAAGGTGTGCATCTAAATAACCTGTTCACCCACAATCAAGCAATTAGGAGACAGATGGGGACGGAGCAAAAATAAAGGGGAAAATATGGAAACCTTATGCTTATTGACAATTGGAATTGTTAGTAAGTGAACCAGTTTTGGTGCAGACCATAATTGAAAATCTCAAAATTACAGAAATGTTACTAAGCTGAGACGCTTGGTTGACAAATAAAAGATTCGGACTTTTGGTGTCAAATCTCAGGGGTGGGACAATTACCTGATCATGGTGCAAGTAGACACGGTAAAACATGTAAATAAACAGCAAAACTCTTGCAACCTACAATGAAAATTTTATGTCTCTACATGAATGAGGAAAGAATTTTGACTGCCTAATTAAGACATTCTCTTTTCTTCTCTCTTTTTCCTTGAGGAATGTGACAGACAAATAGCAAACTATGTCCATATTGATAATCAAAGTGAATTTAAACTCACCAGCCATGCAAAAAAGATCACAACACCATTAATGAGATATGCACTGTATCTCTTCATCCCAGCCATCTCAAGATCCACGACATAATTAAGTCAGAATTTCGAAACTTAAGCTAAATTCAACTTGTCATAACCTACCATCTCATATGAATCTCGGGAATTGTGACCTCAGAAATGAGAATCATGCATGTATAAAGCTTTGCTTCTCCAGTGAACATTGAATATGCTACTGCAATTTTCGAAGAGAAGTGGTGGACAACCTGAAATAAGATGCTAACACGTTGTAAGGTATACTGCATGCCTCATAGAATGCACTAAAATAGCAGCTTAAGAACTTGCCCTGTTATATTTGACAGTGATTTTGTTAACCCACCAAACATCATGTTTTAAACATTCTCCTGTTCTGAAACCTTACTCATCACCACACCAATAAAAAGATAGAAACACTGCAGGGGTTGCTCAAATGCTTACTATTTCATGCATATGAACAACTAGTTGAAGTGTCATAAACACAAACCAGAGTAAGATACACTTACATATTCTATTCCCCACCAAGAAGGATATAGCCACAAAATCATTACAAGATCCATAAGGAAGTACCCAACAGATGCCTGTCAAGCATCATAATTCATCAAGAGTACACCATAGGTATTGAAGTATAAGCTGGTAGAGCAAATTTATCCAGGAAAGTTCTGAATGAGTTTAAGGAAGAGATCCACCCTCAACATGCATTTTTGGTACTAACCTCCTGGTATCCAAAAGCCATATTGGACCCTGATTAATCCAAAATCTAGAATCGAGCTGTATCAGATCCCATACGAAAAAGCTCTCTCAATACCTATTTTTTTATACACAAAACTCAAACTTGATGTCTTATTTAAGGGAACTGAGCTCCTTCCACCCTTTTTGGAAGAAAAGATAAATGTGCCACCATTATGAACTAAATGCTAAGAGGAAGCTGCATGAGGATGATACAAACAAAATCACTTACGCCCAAACCAAATGTTGATAGTAGTGAGTTTTGGAAGGTAACAAGAGCAGCAAGCTGTTGATCAGAAAAGAGATCCAACCAAACTATTAGATACAATGACATTGCTGTGATAAAAGTGGCATGAATTGTAGAGATAACACTGCCAAAGTAGATTGCTCATCAGTGTAGCAACAAATTGTGCTTTTAGACAAAGGAAAAGGTTAAACTTGATTAGAGTAACATGCTTACGGCTTGTTCCACTCTATCTTCTGCATTTTTGTAAGACCAGCATAAGTCTTGACATAGACACTACTGAGTAATTGAGTAGGCTCATAGGCCTAATTGGCCAGGAAAAACTTGAGTAGTGAGCTAACGAAAGGAAAAATTATATGAGAAGAAAATCTGAAACCATACAAGGTGTTAAGAAGTTTGAACTAGATTAACTAATTTCATTACCAGGACATGCATAACTGCATGCTCCATTGAACAGGCAGATGGCCCTAATTTAAAGAAATTTGACATTTATAAAAGAAGATTGAATGTACCACTTTGCAAGCAAGTATGCCAGTTAGGATGGAAGTGTTTGGAATGAACAGATCCGCTAGCAAGTAGTTCTTGAGCGGCACCTGAGCCTGATTTTGGTAAGACTTTGTCGCCATGACTGTTTGTTGAGACACTCCCGTGATTATCATGAAATCCTGTAACTAGATGTTTAATGGATAGATTATTGCTTCACAGGATATTCCAAAAAGTAAAAAAGGGGCCAACTCTCTAAATGCAAGGCTGACCAGGGAAGAGAAGACCCCTTGAAAAGGGATTGATAGCTTACCATGAGGTAAAATGAGAGAAATCCTCTCTTAAACACACTCAATGTGTAAATTGAACAAGGTTTATCTAACTTGTTTTTTCATAATATAATTTAATTTTTATTAATTATATATTTATAATTAATTTAATACAAATTTTTATATCAGATTCATATTTTTTAAAAAAATTTGAGTACTCTTATATTTTATTTTATTTTTACATTTTATATTTTATTTTAATTAAATTTGATATAAAAATTTATAGAAAATTAATTACAAATATTATATTTAATGAGATTTAATATGTAACCTTAGAGCAGAAGTTAAAAAATTCCAACTTAAAATTACATTAAACTCAACTTATCCATTACTACAATAAAAAAATAATGAGCATATTTGCATGCTAAACTCTAAAGGGTATTAAATGAAGGTAAAAGTTTCTATTTATATTGTACACTTTTTTTACGTTAGCACCTTAATTTAATTTTTAACATCCTAAATTAATTTTTATTTTGGTCAACACTTTTCACTATTCAAAACTCATGAAAAACTCAAAATTTTATGGTCAAATCCTTTATTTGCATTTTAGTTTTGTGGTCAAACCTCCTATTTGTACCATAATTTTGTCCGTAATTTAACATTTTTCACAAATTTAAATTATAAAAAGTGTTGATCAAGACGAAAATTAATTTGAAGTGTTAATTGCCAATATATATATATATATATATATATATCGTGCAAATAGAGGGTTGTCTAACTTGTGGGATGGAGGACTAAAATACCAAAAAAATTTAATTATTTTACCTAAAAAATACAAAAATTTATTTTTATTTTAATAATATTGTTATGTAAATATATTTTTTAATTTCAAATTAATCAGTTTTGAAGTTTTGATGTCTTCTGTCTTTATACCATTTTACCACTATTAAAAAAATGTAAATATTTTTAATTAGTTAATTAATTAAAATCAAGTCAATATTTATATATTTTATCTAAATTAATTAAAAAATATAATAAATATATTTTTAACTTGTGTATTTAAAAAAACTATTAAACAGTTAATCCCTATGTTATCTTAACTTGTTCAATTTTATTTAAAAAGTGATTTTTTTGGAGCGAATTGCATTTAAAAACATCTGTTTGGGAAGAGAAAAAAATAAAAATATCATTAATAAATCTTCATACATTTTAATCTATTAAGAGTATTTTTATCTTTTCTAACTCACTGAAACTTTAAGTGTAGGGCATACAATAAAGAAACATTTCTAGTTTTAAAAAATTATAGTTTTTATGTAAAATTGAGTCTCATTGTCTATAATAGAAACTCGATGCATCTCAAATCAATTGTTGACGAGTCACAAGATGCCGAATTAATTAGGTTTACATATTAAGCAGGGTGGTGATCTTTGTTGCCTAGCTGGTAAGTTTTAACTTCACTTCAATTTTCAATAAGGACATTCTTTGCTACTTGTCCCACTAATTCCCATTCCTCAAGGAAAAAAACATAAGAGAATAAGAGAGAATAAGAAGAAAAAATATGCTAACGACCTAAATAATTTAGAGATTATTTTTTTTTTTGTTGGAAGTAATAAATTATGAGTTCGAGTCGCATCACATGCGGATAGAGTTAAATGAGATAAATGCTAAAAGATAGTTACTTTTCATTGTACAATAAAAAATTTTTTTTTAAAAAAGAGGAGGAAATGTCTTAAAGCAGTAAAATAATTTTTGCAGGTTGCGAGAGTTTGGTTGTTTATCTACACGTTTTACCGTGTCCACTTGCACAATGATCAGGTAATCGTCCCACCCTTGGGATTTTACACCAAAATTCCAAATCTTTTATTTGTCAGACAAGTTGATACACTTGGTACTTTAGGTTGTTTGGTTGGTGTGGAATTTGTTTTCAGTCTGTGCATTTTGGTGCAGGAGACCCACCATGAAATTAGTGATCCATGTGGTCAAATTTAATTAGAGAACGTCAGCTTTAGGTAAAAATCAACATGATTTGCAGTTTATGAACCAAGCTGAAATGGATTTTGGTCTAAGAAGATTCTGCAATTTCTGGTAAAGAAACCAGCTGCGTGCGAATCGGGCCTGAGGCCCAATAGTTCGCCCCAAGCTTTAGAGCTTGGGTGAAACGGAGGTAAGGACTTGGGTAAAGTGAAGGTCAAGGTTTCGAACCCTACTACCACTGTGAACTCCGCCAACTTGCGGCTTAATGGCCGCGTGCCTCATTAGAGGAGTAAAATGTTCACCATAGTAGGAATCTCAATTGCTAACAATTAACTCATTCTAACTATCTAACCATTACCCTTGTCAAAAAAAAACCAGCTGTGTCAATTTATATAACACAGAAAAGTACCCTTTTGAATAATTAAGTTACTATCTCCTTTTTAAAATAACTGTTGTTTTTTAATTTTTAAATTAAAAATTTGAGAATAATATTTGTATTTATTTATAATACTCTTAGAAAAAAAGTAAAAAGTAAAATGAGACTTTTTGTAATTGAATAATTAATTGAAAGAAATGAATAATAATGGGGTAAAAGAAAAAAAATATTTATTTATCTTAGAAAATAAAAAATAATAATTAATTTGAGATATTTAAAGTAAAAAATCGAGACTTATTTTAGGATAGGAGTAAAAAGCTTTTTGTGTGGCAATAATGGGAGCCATTCGATCTACATCAACAAGGAAATATAATAAACTTGATTTTTTTTTTTCCTTCTACCTTCTTTCCAGCATTTATATAAGACAGAGTACAAAATGTTGCCCAGAAATATTAGACCAAGCAAAAGCAAGACCTGGATTCACTTCTCCTAACAACATCCATCCATCCATCCATCCATCATTGGCTTTTCGCTAAAGTTTTCCTTAATCCCTTAACAATCTTACCAAACCACACCAAATTCATGATGCATAATACCAAAGGCACCACAAAAACCAAGAGATAACCAAAGATATGCATCTGGATAACCTGATCACCAAAACAAGTCATTAGGAGACAGATGGGAAGAGTAAAATATAAAAGGGAAAATTTCACACTGCATGCTCATTGACAATTGGAATTGTTACTAAATAAGAAATTCCAACTTCTAAACTTATTTCCCTATTTTGCACCTGCTGCTTAACGGAACCAGGTTTGATGGAGACCATAATTAAAAATCCCAATAGAGAAACGTTACTCAAGCTGAGACACTTGTTTGACAAATAAAAGATCTGGAATTATGGTGTACAATCTCAAGGGTGGGACGATTACCTGATCATAGTGCAAGTAGACGTGGTAAAACATGTAAATAAACAGCAAAACTCTCGCTCCCTGCAATGAATAATTTATATCACTATGTCAATGAGGAAAGAATTTTGACTGCCTTAGACATTGCCTCCCATTCTTATTCTCTTTTCTTCTCTCTCTTTTTCCCTGAGGAATGGGACATATGGTGCAACAAATAGCAAAGCATGCCCTTATTGAAAATTGAAGTGAAGTGAAACTCACCAGCCAGGCAACAAAGATCACAACACCATTAATGAGATATGCACTGGACCTCTTCATACCAACCGTGTCAAGATACCTTCACAATAGATTAATGACATACTTGAAGTCAGAATTTCAAAACCTAAGCAAAACTCAACTTGTCAGAACCTACCATCTCATATTAATCTCTGGAGTTGTCACCTCAGAGATGAGAATCATGTATGTATAAAGCTGTGCTTCTCCAGTGAACATTGAATATGCCACTGCAATTACTGAAAAGGAGTGGTGGACAACCTGAAATGAGATGCTAGTATGTTATAAGGTATACTACATGGCTCAAAGAATGCACTAAAATAGCAGCTTAAGAATGTGCCCTCTTATATTTGACAAATAGTCAGGTATATGAACAATCAGTTGAAGTGTTACCCTTATTCATCAAATATGAAAATAACAGAGCAATTTCAATATAAAATATAAACCAGAGTCATTTCAATCTAAAGTTACACTTACATATTCTAATCCGCCCAAAGAAGGATACAGCCACAAAATCACTGCAAGATCTGTGACGAAGTATCCAACAGATACCTGTCAAGCATCATCAAGAGCAGTACATCATAGGTATTGAAGCATAAGCTGGGAGTGCAAATTTATCTAGAAAAGTTCTGACTGAGTTCAATGAGGATATTCCTTCTCAACATGTTTTGGCAGACAGGAAGCAGAGGTTTCTGATATTATTACACAGTTCAAACAGTCCCTATCCATGAGAAGGCCATGCTAATCTCCATTCATGAAAAGAGACATGAAGATGGATGACTCTTTTAGTCTTTTGGGGGAAAAGATAAATGTGCCACCATTATGAACTAACTGCAAAGCAGAAGCTGCATAAGGATGATACAAGACTGGCTATTCATTAAATATGTTGGACATGTTGATCCCTGACCATAGTAATCTTGATTTACCGTGCGTATAGAATGTAAAGTTAAACTATATACTAGGAGAAAAAGAGCCATGAAAACCTTCAGTATTTTTTTTTTGGTGATGTGGGGGGGCAGCAAGGGAAGGGAAGGGAATGTTTTGAAGATGGGATACAAACAAAACCACTTACCCCCAATCCAAAAGTAGAGAGTAGTGAGCTTCGGAAGGTAACAAGACCAGCAAGCTGTTGATCAGAAAAGAGATCTGACCAGAATATCAGGTACAATGACATTGCTGTGATAAAAGTGGCATGAATTGTAGAGATACCACTGCCAAAGTGGATTATTTATCAGTATGGCATCACTGTGATTTTGGACGAAGGAAAAGTATAAACTAGATTACATTACATGCTTACCGATTGTTCCACTCCATCTTTTGCATTTTTGTAAGACCTGGGTAAGTCTTGATATAGGAACTGCTGATTAACTGAGTAAGATCATAGGCCTAATAGACCAGTAAAAACATGTGTAATGAGCTATCGAAAGGAAAATACATAACTGCATAACTGTTTCATTACCAGAACATTCATAACTGCATGCTCCATTAAACAGCCTTTATCAGGCAGATATCCCTAATTTAAAGAAATCTGACATATATAAAAGAAAGATTGAATGTACCACTTTGCAAGCAAGTATGCCAGCAAGGATGGAAGTGTAAGGAATGAATGGATCAGCTAGCAAGTAGTTCTTGACCAGTACCCGAGCCTGATTTTGGTAAGACTTCATAGCCATGACTGTTTCTTGAGATACTCCCATGATAACGCAGTCCTATAACTATATGTCTAATGGACAGAGTATTGCTCCTATTTTCTTCCCTTTTTCATTCTGCCTTCCATCTTTCCTATAACACATACAAATAAGTAGTTAATAAGTAGAAAACAGAAACAATAGAACACATTCATCTTGAGTTCCAAACGAGTTTATGTAAAGTATCAATCCATCCAGAAAAAGGATAGATTTTCACGCATCAAGTTTCTACAAACATGATGCAGTTTCAATATTTTAAGAAAAAAATGAATGATGCATCACAAAAACTTGATAGCAAATTCTGCTAGCCACCAGACGACTCAAAAGCTACAGGAGATACATATCTAAAAGCTTTGAGGTACCAAACTGGCACTACCATGATAGCTTCTAAAGCATAAAGTTGGTCAAGTCCTCTACTCATACAGTAGTTTCAAAAAATCTGATATCATGTAGTTGAGAGATCATAAATAAATAAATAAACAAAAAAGTGATATAGATTATCAATTTAGACATGTATAAATGTATACAATAGATGTACAAACTGATACTATTCTTCATTATATTCTGAAAACATTTAGGCAGAATCTCTTCCTTTTAACACAGTAAGTTCAAGAATGAAATCAAATTACACATAAACAAGGGTCAGATTTAAGGATTAACCCCAAAAATACAACTCCATAATTAAAGAGAAAACAAATAATCCTGCAAGAGAATCAAATGAGCATGTAAATGTAATGGATAATCAATTGAGATGTGTAACAACCAATGCAAAACCCCAGCATAAGTTACCTGAGAGTAATTATAGTTTACAGACATAACAAGAAATCCCAAAAAAGAAAGAAAAAAGAAACGGGGGAGGGGGTGAGGGAGGGGAGGGGAATCTCAAAATGCAAGATTGAGCAAGGAAGAGAAGACCCATTGAAATGGGACTGATAGATTACCACGAGGATCGATGACTTCACATACGAAGAAGAAACGGACACAAGATTAATATGTATGTATATTGATGAAGAAAACAAGGCTGAGCAATACTTGATCGATTAAGAAGTCAACAACCCACGAAAGAGAAGCCCAAAAGCAAAAGCAAGGACCAGAGAAAACAGGTACTCAAAAATAATGAAGCGCCGAAGCTAATCAATGCAGAAGGCACCAACCCAAGAAGGAGAAACCCAAAAACGAGGGGAAATGCAAATGGGTACTCGAAAATAATGAAGCGCCGAAGCTAATCAATACAGAAGGCAATAACCCAGGAAGGAAAAACCCAAAAAAGAGGGGAAACAAAAATGGGTATTCGTCAAAATGCAGAAATTAAGGCTAATAAATGCCAAAACTGAATCCACATGAAGTGGGACGCCTACACCCAACAGCAAGAAGTAAAGCAAATTAATGCCGACAATGAAAAAATGCACGAGGGAAGACCCTCGAAAATTAGACTAGAGAAAAGGAAATAATATCATGGATTGGATAGCAAATGAGAAACCACCAACTGTAAGGGTCGATCACCATGGAGTACGTCGAATCTGCAACCGGACAATAAATGAAGAATTTAATAAAGGGATCAAAAATTGGAAATAGATATCTGTTTGGGAGATCACTCTTTTTGGGTTGAATTTTTGGCCAGCATTTCTTCCGTTCCGCATCAGATGGGAAGAAACAGGAAATGAAAATTTTGCTATCATTGAAGCTTGCAAACAAGCCCAGCCAAACAGAGTGCACCAGCTATGTCTATAAAATTTTACTGGCTCAGGATACTTGAGTTTTTGGACTGCCGACTACCTAAATAAATTAATAATAATTTTATTTTTTAAAAAAAATTTTAATTTAGATTGCATCACATTTGAATGATGTGCATTAAAATTGTTTCTCTTATATATCCTCCAAAAAAAAAAATTGAGTTAGAGGTAATTTTTTTTTTTATTTGTTTGTTTATAACACAAATTCAGAATTTTCATTTTTATTGTTAAATCCAAAGAAAAATAAGAAAACAAAAATAAAGAAGTAGTTCATTGGTGTGGAGAAGTGACCCACCAAGGAATTGGTGTTTTATGCGGTCCCATTTAATTGGATAATGTCAACTTTAGGTAAAAATCTCATCTTTGATGACAACATGATTTGCAAATGATGAGGAAAGTAGATATGAAATTTGGTCTAAGTTGATTCTAAAATTATTGGTAAAAAACAGTTGTTTTGTTTTGACGTTACAACTCATGATGACATGGTTTTGTTGAAGTTAAACCCTAAAATGATTTTGGGATCAACCTTAATGTGTATTTCCAAATGTAGGAGTTCTTTTTTATTGTTCTCTACAAAAAGATAGCAAAGATAGAGTTACACCACCATTAGAACATTTTCTTTTAATGAACTTGTCCCTCTACATTTAAGCTGTTGGATGAAAGAGGCCAATGGCTCTCTTCTTCTTCTTCTTTCTTTTTTTTTTTTTTTTT
>BPVZ01000178.1:298704-319329 GCA_020521535.1 Rubroshorea leprosula | reverse complement strand
AAAAAAAAAAAAAAAGGGAAATGAGAAGAGAGAAGAAAGGGGAGGAGGAGTATTTAACAACTTCATTTGCAGAAGGAAGTAGTCCAGAAATTGTACATTCGATAATAGCACCCACATTAACGCTTGGATGAAAAAATAAAAATTATTCTAATGTCAAAACAATTATTAACCTTCTAAACTGGAATATACAATGGAAAATGATCAAAAGAGAAAAAGCTTACGAAAGAATAAAAGTGAAATGACGAGAACTCCATGAATATGGCATACCCTGCAATATTTGCAATTACAAAGAAAGAAATTTTTAATTGTTTGTCATTTAATTGATTTTGGTCCTCAGGAAAACCCATTTAAGCTGGCAAACTTAATACAACAAGAAAAACAATTATGCAAAAGATCCATCCATCCATCCTATAGTGCTACAGGAAGACCTAATCTTTTGGGTTGTGGCGCATATCTCAACTGTTGTTGTAGTCCATCTTGAATTCAGTTGTATCACCTACATACATTAATACAGAGAAAAAGGTTGTTAATTTAGTTGTTAGAAAAAGGATGTAAGAATCAAAAGTATCAACTTTTTAGTTATTAGAGAAATAGAAACCTAAACCTGTTAGGGTTTCAACAAGACATAGCGACTCAGTTAATTTTGCAAAGATTGTTGACCCATTTTGGAATTATGTTGGATGAATATTGGGCCTTTTGGCATCCAAGTCTCTGGTTTACAGTTTAAATTGAGAAATAATGTACTCATAAAATGTCCCCTGTCAATTTATTTAACTTTTTCCTCACAAAAGAAAGAGACGATGGCGTGGGGTGCAGCGACTCAGGGTGACGGCAGATCTAGATGGCGGCAAGGACACAACTGGAGGATTGGAAATTCTAGGAATAGGACATAGAGACAGGTAGAATCGTTTTTCATTTATAATTTCCCAAAGGATTGGGATGCAAAGGCTTTGTGGTACCGATTTCAGAATTGTGGAAAGGTTGTTGATGTGTTTGTTCTAGGTAAGAGAGATAGATGCGGGAAACGGTTTGGATTTGTTCAAATGCTAGGGGTGCAGGATGTTAAGCAACTAGAAGAGAGACTAAATAGGATATGGATCGGATCCTATAAGCTGAAGGCAAGAGTGGCATCTGACAGGGGGTAGAGAGGGATAGGAAATCAGATGAATGCTGGGAAGAAGGCTGTGACTAACAAGGTATAGAGAGGGATTAGGCATCGAAGGAATGCTGGGTTGAAAGTGGGTGTCAGGGAGTAGCAGTTTGTACAACCAGGATTGTCATATGTCCAGGCTGTTATGGGATCTTCAAGGAAAGTTAGTGCTCTGGTTCCAAATAAACAAGCAGAAAAGAAGGTGAAATCTACAGCTATGGATAGGATATCTATTAATCAAAGGAAGTCTGTGAATCTTAAGGGGGAAAGCCCTGGTGACAAGGAGGGAGTTGTGAACACGGGAAACAATAGGGAGGAAATTATAGAATTTTATCCATTGAAAGAGGAGAATCAGTGGTTGCAGGGGAGCATGATAGTAGTGGTTAAGTCCATGTCAATGATCTCTATTATTCAAGAGAGAATGGATGTGGATGGGGGTTTGATAAATATATCACCATTGGAAGGGAGAAGCTTATTATTAACTGAGAGGTTGGAGGGATACTTGAGTGAGTAGATGCAACAACACAAAGAGTTATTTGAGCTCTGGTGTGAGAGAATACATTCATGGGATGTGGCACCTCAGAATTGTGGTAGAATGGTTTGGGTGCGAATATCTGGAGTTCCATTAAAAGCTTGGAGTGATCGATGTTTTGAGAAGATAGAAGCTTCATTAGGGGAAGTAGTAATGGTGCATGAAGATACAAAATCCAAATCGATTTTGTGTGATGGAAGAGTGTTGATTTTATGTTATGAAATGCACAAAATTGTAAAAACATTGAAGTTAAAAGTGAAGGAGATATTGTATCAGATAGGAGTGACGGAGGAAGAGTGGAGGGCCGATCCGGATTGGTGGCTGTCAGAGGATGATCGGAGGGAAGAGACAAAAACGGAATCCGATATTTCCTCGTCGGAACAGGGTGAAGAGGATCACGAATTTAATTATTCCATGATTCGAGGTGATGATGAAGATGAGATTGATGGGGAACGACTACAGGCAGAGGGAAATTCGAATTCAAAAAAAGCTGTAATAACAGAGGGTATGGGGTCTGTGAGAGATGAGAACAAGGAGTTGGATGGGCTTAATAATCAAAAGGGCCTAATAAGGGATTCGAAAGATGGGCCAGAAGATGAGTTTGGGCTGAATGTGAGTATTTCTCAAGTGCAGGAAATAGGGGACATGGGGAATGGGCCGAAGAACAAAATCGGCAAATTAGGTGCAATGCAGGGGACATTTGAGGGAGAATTAAATAATGATGTCAATTTGGGAACTAGGGATTCGAGAGAGAAAAAAAAGAAAGAACTAAAAGCTTGCCACCCACAAGAGAAGCTCGCAAGAAGTGAAGTGAGGGCTCAAGGGAGCTCAGACACAACTATGTAGCGACATCATCGAAACCAGGAAGAACAGCAGAAAGTCCAGAATGGGGTGGCGGTGCAGGATCAATGGGCTGGGAGTTCTTTGTTCGACGGGTGCATAGCTCACAGAAACAAGGTGATTCACAGGGAGATGAACATACAGGAGGTAAGAAGGATATTTAGTTTAGGCAAACGCTTGGGTATAGAAGTGGGTGAAAATGATGAAGAAGTTCAGTCAAGATTAATGGCGTTGGAGGTGAAGGACGAAGGACAGGGGAGGTGGTAGAAAGGGTATAGGTGATTCGATAATGCTTTATGTTTTTATGAAATTAATATCATTTAATGTGAGGGGGTTAGGGAGTGTGTTGAAGAGGAAGGAGGTGGGTAAATTGGTAAGAGCTGAGTGCCCAGATATTTTATTTTTGCAGGAGACAAAATTAGAGATGGTGGAGGGGAATCTATGTAAAATGCTGTGGTTTTGAGATGAATTTGATTGGGTGATGAAGGAATCGATAGGAGCATCTGGAGGTTTGTTGTGTGTCTGGAATGGTTTGGAATTTGTGAAACAAGGGAAGTTTTCAGGTGACAGGTTTGTGGGTTTTTCAGGTGAATGGGGATCACAGAAGTTGAAGTGTAATTTGGTGAATATTTATGCTCCAAATGATAGACTGAAGAAAGTCAAGCTATGGGAAGAACTTCGGCATATGATATTGGAAGAGGAAGGCCGATGGCTGATTACTGGAGATTTTAACGCTATTAGGTGTGCAAATGAATGGAAGGGTAAGACGGGGGAGACAATGGAAATGAGGGATTTTGATGATTTTATTGTGTCAGCTGGTTTGGTGGATTTAAAGTTGGTCAATAGAGGTTTCACGTGGTATAGGCCGGACGGATCATCTATGAGTCGGTTAGACAGGATCTTGATGTCGGATGAGATGTGCAATTTGGGAAGGGAATGGATGCAGGAAGGATTGAAGAGGACTGTGTCAGATCACTATTCGATTATGGTCAAGACAACAGCAGCAGATTGGGGACCGAAGCCTTTTTGAGTGTTTGATGCATAGCAACAGCACCCACAATTTAGGAAGGTAATGGAAGACAAATGGAAAGAATTAAATGTGGAAGGGTATGCTGGATATAGATGCTTGCAGAAGCTAAAGAGATTAAAAGAATTTCTAAAAGGTTGGAATAAGGAGGTGTTTGGGAACATGGAAACACAATTCAAAAATGTTGTAGAAAAAGTCAAAAAGATTGATTTGAAAAATGAAGTGGTAGAATTGGAGGGAAGTGAGGTGAAACAAAGGAAAGAAGGTTTTCAGGAGATATGGGATATTTTGAGGATGAGAGAGGCTATATGGAAGCAAAAATCAAGAAGTGATTGGGTTAAATTGGGGGACCAGAATACGAGGTAGTTCCATAAGGTTGCAAATGGGAGAAAGGCACATAATAGTATCCAGGGAGTAATGTGTGATGGTCACTGGGTAGAGGAACCAGATATGGTTAAGAAAGAGGTGAATTTTTACTTCCGCAAGATGTTTCAAGAAGAATCTTGGGATCGGCCCAAGCCTTCAAATATTGAATTCAAGAGAATTTCTGAAGAGCAGACGGAATGGCTTGAGAGACCCTTTATTGTTGAGGAGATTGAAGAAGGATTGAAGAGCTGTGATGGAAGTAAAGCCCCGGGGCTTGACGGGTATAATTTTAATTTCCTTAAATTTTTCTGGAATAGTATTAAGGATGATTTTGTTGAATTTTTTCGTGAATTTCATCCAAGTTACAAGTTAGTGAGGGGGCTAAATTCTTCCTTCCTTACGTTAATCCCTAAAAAGCTGAATCCTAGGGAGTTGAAAGACTTTAGGCCTATTAGTTTGATAGGTTGTGTGTACAAATTACTGTCTAAGGTGCTAGCTAATAGGCTTAAAAATGTAATGCCAGAGATTATCAGTGAAACGTAATCTGCTTTTGTTGGGGGAAGACAATTAGTTGACAGTGTCCTGGTTTTAAACGAAGTTGTGGATAAGGTTCGGAATAGGAAGATACCAGCTTTTGTTTTTAAGGCAGATTTTCAAAAACTTATGATTGTGTTAACTAGTCATATTTGGATTGGATGATGGATAGATTTGGTTTTGGAGCCAAATGGAGGGGGTGGATTATGGAGTGTCTCTCAACTGCATGGTGTTCGGTGTTGGTAAATGGCAGCCCGACGGAGGAGTTTGAATTGGAGAAAGGGTTGAGGCAAAGGGATTCTTTGTCTCCTTTTTTATTTCTGATGATTATGGAGGGGTTAAATGGATTGGTTAAAAAAGCAGAGACTGATGGATTGTTATAGGGAATAGAGATTGGTAAAAGGGGGCTGACGGTTTCTTTGTTACAATTTGCAAATGTTATGGTTATTTTGGGACGAGCTGCCAGTGAAAATGTTCTTATGGTCAAAGCTATTCTAAGATGGTTTGAGATAATGTCAGAGTTGAGGATTAACTACAGCAAAAGCAGTATCTATGGATTCAATGTGACAAAGAGTTGGGTAAGAGGAGCTGTAGGTGTTTTGTGGTGTGGTATAGGGGTGAAACCTTTCTCTTACTTGGGAATGTCGATTGGTGAAAATCCAAGGAGCAAGAAGTTTTGGGATCCAATTGTTAGTAAGTTTCGTGGTAAGCTAGTCGTCTGGAAATCTACCTTGCTGTCCTTTGGCAGTCGCCTCACATTACTTTAGTCGACACTCTCTACTCTACCTACATTTTTTATGTCTTTATTTTTTATGCCAAGTTCTGTGCATGCTCAATTGGTTACAATTCAAAGGGTTTTTTTGTGGGGTGGTGGGGGCGGGGGGAATGAGGAGAAAATGAAGATATCGTGGGTGAAATGGGAGGATATTTGTGGTAGCAAGGTGAATGGAGGACTAGGAGTTCCAGATTTACGCCGTAGAAATTGGGCTTTGTTAGGAAAATGGTGGTATAGGTTAGGGGATGAAAGGGAGGGGTTATGGAAACGGGTAGTGAAAGAGAAATATTATGAAGGTGGGCAGGAGGTCAATATTACAGATGTGGAGAAGCTTCGAGTGTCAAAGATTTGGGGGGACATTCTTAGTATAGGTGGGAAATCCAATAGATTAAAAATTATGCTGGTGAAGGGGTTTAAGTGGGGAATAATTCTTTACGAGATTCATTCCCACGACTTTTTCAATTAGCCACTAACAAGGAGGGTATGGTTCAGAAGTATGGGATTTGGGAAGGGGATAGTTGGAGATGGGAAATAGGGTGGCGGAGAGAAAGGATGGGTCGAGAGCAAGATGAGGAAAAGGAGTTGTGGAAGGTATTGGGTAATATACAGCTTAGGAAATATGTAGGTGACTATTGGCAGTGGAGGTATGATGTGGATGGTAGGTATGATGTGGATGGTAGGTATATAGTGAAGAAAGCATATGACTTTTTAGCTCCTGCGGAATGCTTGTTGGAGAGCCAGTTGTGTAAATTGATTTGGTGCAGGTTGGTGCCCTCTAAAGTGAGTATTTTTGGGTGGAGGTTGGGCTTAGATAGACTCCCAACAAGAGGGAATTTACAAAAACGAGGGGTGACCTTACAGGGGGATAATATGATGTGCGGTTTATGCAAGAAGGGGGTGGAGGAGGTTGATCATCTATTTTGCATGTGTATGGAAGCTTGGTTAGTTTGGGTTAAGATGATTAAGTGGTGGGGTATGGAGGTGGTGATGCCGGATATAGTGAAGGGTGTGGCAGAGATCTTCATCTGTGGTTTAGGCAGTTTGGTAGGTAAGGAGATGGGAGCTTGCATTTTTCTTGTTACTGCTTGGTATTTGTGGTATTGGAGAAATGTTTTGGCATTTCAGGGGGAGGAGGATATTAGGGAGCAATTGTTGGAGTTGATTTGAGTTAAGACTCACTTTTGGGTAAGAAATAAGGTGGCTGGATGTGCCTTTTCGTTGGTCCAATGGCAAAGTAACCTCGTGGAGTGTGCAAGGGAGCTGAAGCGATACAAGAAATCCTTGAAGATGTTTAATTAGCAACAGAAATGACTTCATTCCTTAAGTAGAAGTGTGTTCTTTACTAATTATTCTTGTTCTTTGGGGGGTTTTTTATATTTTTTGTGCACCTGCAATATCTTTTTCAATGTGCAGGGAGTAATTGTTTTCATTTTTGTAAAAGGACAGGAGTATCTCTTATACTCCATTAAATTAAATAAAATAGATTACTTTGCTGATCAAAAATAAAATAAAATAAAATGTCCCCTGTAGCCTGCACTCGAAAGTCAAGTCGAGTTTTTCTTGGTTTTTTATTGAAGATGAGACGAGAGTATTTGTAAGCTGCAGTTTGTGTCAGGTTAAGGTTAATCCAACTTGCCAATAACCTAAAATAAATTCTATTTATTTTAAATATAAATAGAATATTTATCAACGTTGTAATTTTAAAAAAAATTTATAAATATAAAGTTAATTACTTTAATAACAGGCTATGTCAAAATATAAATAGCATCTTTAGGCATGTTTTAATTTTTAGAAAAATTTTGTGAACTTAAAATTGATTATGTTAATAATGACTATGTTAATTACTCATAATGGCCTACTTCTTTCAAATAAACCTAATATTACAAACTACCATATCCTTGACCAAGCCATATTTCATATGTCTGTAACAAAAATAATTATAAACATTAAAAAAGGGTGTAGGAAGATTAAAATGGCAAAATTTAAAAAAAATTAAATATTAGCTGTGCTCATTATCCCTAGTCACAGGGGAAGGCTACTGAAAGAACCTCATCCTTAATGAAAATGTTGCAAATTCTGTCTTCAAAAAATAACGGCTTCTTCATCAAATTTGAGAAGAAATTGACAACTTGATCAATTCGAAAAGTGAATTTATGCAGTCTTCTCCCAAAGTACCCTCTAAGCTATTTCTTTAGAGAAATATAAAGCATATTAAAGTAAAACCTTTTGCTTCGTAGTTCTTCCAATCTTTACAGTGTGATGCTTTGACTTCTCTTTGGTATAGATTCGTTGGCCTTTTGCACCACAAACTAATTCCAAATGGCGCGCGAAAGGAGAGACAATATGATTAAGCTACTACCTAAGGTATCATCTTAACTAAAATGTGATGACAACTACTCTGTTCATGGAGTTGCTTTTCATAAATCAAACTGTAAAATTGTAAACTAACATTTAAAAACTAAAAATTAAAATCAACTAAGAAGCAAATGAGTAAAATATCCGTTTCTAACATGAGATTTTTCTTCCCTATCTTTCACTATTCCTCATTTTTATACTGCCTTTCTCCCTCTCATTTCATCAGCAAAAATTAACATATGTATGATTTTGCCCGCTCAGATTCTCAAACATTTCAACTGATTTTCAATGCCTTTCTATTATCTTCAAGCTTGTACTTCTCACTGCCTTTTATTAATTGAACTGAACGCAACTAAAGATTGAATCCAGAAGAACGAATTTTGTACAAGTCTAGATCCTTATCTCTCCTACTTTTGGCCATTAATCAATTAACATGCATATTATTTGTTTTAACCGAGTTTACAGTGGTTCCCGCAGGCAGTGGCGGAGCCACATACATCCATGGTTGGGCATGGGCCCTACCATGGGTTCTAAACAATCAAAAAATAAAATTAAAAACATAGGATTTTGGGGGAAAAAAGGATTAAAGGCCTTACCTTAATCTTTTTATAGGGATAAAAAATGCCTAAGCCCAAGTTTAAAGAAAGAAAAAGCCCTACCTTAAATTGATTCTTGGTTTGGCCACTGCCTGCGGGCACCGTATCTTAATATAAACCTCTGTCTTGCCAATATAATTGCCGAATAATATAAATCTTTGTCTTACCAATTCCCGAATAATATGAGCCTTTGTCTTACCAGTATAATTGCCGAATAAGTTAAACCTGTGTCTCCATTGCTTATTTTCAAAAAAGAGATGACAAACCTGTGTCTTACCAATTCTGAATAATATAAACCTTTGCTTTACCCAAAAGAAGAGGAATAATATAAACCTTGTACACGTGTCTCATCTTGGAGGCCTTTGAATTTTCCTTAGACTTCTATTGGTTTTCAAACTCTGTAAATATTTAAAGGTCGGTGTTATAGAGATAATTTTTTTATATTATTTTTTAATATAATTTTTATATATTATTAAATAAATAAATATATTTAATATTACAAAATCTACATAAATAAAAAAAAATAATTATATAAATAACATACTAAATTATAAAAAAATAAAATAAAAAAATTATCTCAAAATCATTTTTCATATTTAAACTCTCAGAACCTCAACCTCAGCCAACAACACAACAGGGTTTCTGTACTATTCACATATATAGTTAATCATGGAAGTTGGTGGCAACAACAGGCAGAAGAAGCCCTTCTTCTCTCAGGTGGCCAGTCTTTTCAAGTCCCGGCGTCATCATAGAGTGGACAACTCCCGGGCGGAGGAGGAGATGAAAGTGTGCCGTTCCGATGACGACAACGGTTGTTTTGGGGTGGCGGACCATGCAATTAACGGGAAAGCTTCAGCCTATATTGATAAAGTCCGTGCAAAAATTCGCGCCTCCGAATTACTCAGTGATCAGGATGATGCTGAAAAGCCCTAAACTTAACCTCATCATCATCATTTCATTCATTTCTACAGCCACCTGCATCTGCATGCTCTCTCATCACTACTCTCTACCTTGTCTTTCTCTATTGTATGCTTCTTAATTTGCACTAGTAGCAGTTTATAAGTTGTTTATACTTTATAATGGTCTAAAACAATGTAATGAATAACAAATCAATCAGATCTCAGATCTCGCTCAAACCATAATGCGCAGACATTATTGTTGAATGGTAAATGTGGAATCCTGAATGAATGGAAAGAAAACTGGAACTGTGGTAGCGAATCCCTGAATGAATGGAAAGAAAGGTAAATGTGGAATCCTGAATGAATGGAAAGAAAGGTTAATGTTGAATCCTGAATGAATGGAAAGGAAACTGAAACTGTGGTATCGACTCGCGAACATTCCAATTTCCAAATATGCCATGACAAGGGAATTTCAATGGTGGAGAAACATCCCTCCGTTTCCTCCACGCACCTGCATCTGCATGCTTTCTCATTACTACTCTCTACCTAATATTTCTTTATGATACTACTTATTTTGCACCGGTAGAAATTGATTGCAAGATAATTTTTGATTAACTATTCATACATAGAAGATGAGTTGTATTAGTAGTAATGAATAACAAATCAATATATATATATATATATATATATTTGGAACTTTTTGTACATGGGGAGGGGGAAATGCACTTTGCAATGGCAAGTGCCATTGGGCCTCTAGGCTAGTGCAACAAATCAATATATATTTATATTATATAATGAGATGTTAATTAGTTTAATCATCACCATCACCAGTTCAGTTAAGAAGTGTAAGGGACTGTTTGCCTCTGTTTCTTATAATTTTAATTTTTTAATATTATTTATATTTCATAAAATTAAATATTTTTAAAAAAATTTATATTTTTAAAATTTTTTTTAATTTTTAAAAAACTTCAAATAGTAAAAATTTAAAAGTTTCATATTCAAATTTTTTATAAATTTTTATTTACTTTTTTCTATCTCTAAAATCAAATTTTAAATTTTTTTTAATAAAAATTTAAATTTATTACTAATAAATAGTAAAAAAAAGTAAAAGTTTCAAGAAATATTACCAAACAGCCCCTAAAAGCCCAACGACTTGAACTCCCAAAAATGCCCCAAAACAGTGTTATTTTGACTGGGTTGTTGTACTGTCATTATTTTCATTTTTTAAAGGGCCGGAACTGTGGATAAACTGTTCACAAAATTTGGGCCCAGCCTCCAGCCACAGGCCTGTTTGTATGGGCTAAGTCGTCTTTTCACGCGAATTTTCAAAGCCCGCCTGTTTACTGGGCCCCACCTTCTCTTTTTGTCCTTTCTGCCCTCTGTTTCTCATTCTATTCATCGGCTTTTCCGTCATTTCCTGCATTCGGAGTGATGAAGCGCCGTGTGTGATTTTTGCTGTGGATTATGGAGCCCTGTGAGTTTGACGGCCGCTCTTTATTATCCTGATTGCTGGAGAGAAATTGGATTTGGATTTTATTTTTTTAGGTATGGGCATATGGGAAAAGAAATGTTTAAAAATAATTATATGATAAATTTGATAAATTAAAATTTATATATTTAATTATTATAATTAAATATTTTAATATTTTTGTTATTAAGACATTTTTTTTATATATTTATATCATTGATGTGGTATTTCGAACTAACTAAAAACCATAACTTTAATTTTTCTTTGGTGATTCATTGATTGATGAGGTGTTAAAAAAAGAGTTAACGTGGTGTTTTTTTTTTTTTATTGGTTCAAGATTTCACATCAATAGTATTCCAAGGATACACAACAGTTTCTCAAACTTGTGAGGGGTTCAGTCCTTTTAGTCTGGATGCGTTTTGTCTTTTATTATTATTATTATTAATTTCTTTCTGGGTGTGGTTGTTCATGTGGTTGGTTGGTTTCTAATTCGTCTTTTGGTTGTTAAATTTTTCAGTTTTGGATTTGTCTTCTCTCAACCCTGTATTGGCCTCTGACCAGGCAGTTAACTATTTATGTTAATTGGTAAGGGAGTGTTGTTTGATTTGAACTGATTTTTCATTTTTAGTTTGGTTTCAGAAATTTGGTGTGATTTTTTTAGTTAAACAATTGTTGAATGAATCATGAATAGTTCCATCATTTAATGTTTTATTTGGTGGTGATTGCCGCGACAGTTAATATATATATATATATATATATGTTATATAAAAAAAACGACAATGGTGTTTTTGGGTTTGGATGCCGTTTTAGGCATTTGGGGGGGTCTTTTAAACTCAATTGCAGTTCCAGATTTTGGGGAAAGTGTACTTAATCCACTTTTTCTCCATGTTGTTCAGGCTTTTGCGCATTGTATTTGTTGATTTTGAGATTTTTCTGTGGAGTTTTCTTATGGTTCTTTGGCCCTATTTTCGTTTGATTTGCTCATTTTACACACGTTCATCACACCCGTTAGTCTTTGTTCCTCCAATTGCTGCCCTGAGTGGCTTCGCGCGATCACTTGGAGGGGGAGGCGGCGTGCATTTTGGGGCTGAAAGGGTGCAAAGCAGCGACAATAGAAGTGTGGGTTCCAGGGTCGGTTTTTTCTGGGACACAGAGGTATGTGAAGGGTGGCAAGGGAATTTCTTAAACCGATTTTTCCATACCATTTTCTAAGGGTTCTATTGATCTTTCAAGCTTCTTCGATTCCATAAGAGAACAGAGATAGGTCAACGAGGATATGTATTAGATGCATCCATTAGCAATGTCTGGTAAAATATAATTCTTAGTTCTTCTGCTGAGTGTCACTTTTAACATATGATTCATACTATATGGGATATATATTAAAGCGAGTCTTCTTAGTGTTTACCTGAATAGTGGGTTAATTTGCTTTGTGTCATTTTACTTAACTCAGTACAATGCAACTATCATGTTGGAACTTTGCTGGGGTTGTAACTTATTTTCCAGTGTTCTGATTTATAAACCCAATTATTCTTATGTCTAACATGTAGAAATAGTTTTGCAATGCTAAACGGGACCTTGATTGGATGTGATTAGATAAAATCTTGCATGTGAATTGTGCTTTTCATTCATTTGCTACCGATTCCTTCATTTTAATAAACTTTGTGGTTTTAATTTGCAGATGTTAGCTTTCTTGAATATTTTAAGATTTTTCTGTATATTGCAACTTTTACATTCTTACAATTTTTTCTATATTTAAAACTTTAAACAACTGTTATGGTGAAAAAGTATAAACAAATATGTCAATTTTATATTTTTTTAATTTAAAGATATTAATTTTATTAATTTTTAAATAAAAATGATAATTTTTAATTTTTCTTATTAAAGAAAACTAACTTTCAAAATTTTTTATTTAAGAATTAATGAGATGATAAATGAATTTTTTAATTGAAATATTGAAAGCCAACTTAAATAAAAAAAATAAATGCTGATGTTCTTAAATAAAAAAAAATTAAAAATTGATAAAATTAATATTCTTAAATAAAAAAAATAAAATTAATATCTTTGTTTACATCTATTCTTGGATTGTTATGCAATTAAATCTCCATCCTTTACCACGTTCTGCATCTTACGTTTCTCTCATGCTGCAACATTCTCACCACTACCTTTCAAGTTAGTTTTGTAAATGCAGGGGTGAAAGGGTAGTGCAAGAGGCGATGCATTGCTTTTATATAGATTGAGTTGTCTGCTTGGGACCGTGTCTAATCACTATCATGAGAACTAATATCTTTTTTTGTTTAAAATAATGTATTTTTGGGTTCAGTGTGTTTTGCTGCATTTTATGTCATTCATTCTATTTTATGAATCAGATGCTTTGGGTTTAAATGAATGCATCCTGCTCTATGAATTGGTAAAGGAATACCTGTCCTTTTGGGTTGTGGCGCATATTTCTACTGTTGTGGTAGTCTTTTTTTTTTTGTTTTTTTTTTTTTTTTGGATGAAGGATATTACATTTTTAAGAGAGATAATTCAAGTTTTAACTTTTAAATTGAAGGCCACACCTTACAATTCGACTTATAACTGCAACTAAGCAGTTGTTATTGTAGTCCATCTTGAATTCAATTGTATCACCTACATGCATTATTACATAGAGAAAGGTTGGTAATTTAATTGTTAGAAAGACACAGACGCAGTTAATTTAGTAAAGATTGTTAACTCATTTGGAATTTGGGCTGAATGGATATTGGGCGTTCGGCATCCCTGTCTCTGTTCTACAGTGAGCTATAGTTTTCGAACTGAAGGACAATGGGCTCATGGAAATATCTCCCATACACGAAAGACAAGTGTTTTTTTTTTTTTTTTAATGGTATTTTGACTGGAGACGAGTATTTGTAATATGCAAGCAGCAGTTTGTGTCGGGTTCCCATCTCAATTTTCTTTGCGGTACGTATATCTGCTGGCTTAGGCCCAGTTTCTGTATCATTTCCTTTTCTGGGCGGGTATAGTCCAATAACAAAAATGAGGACCTTCCTTGTACAGGAGAATCGGTTGGGTTTTGTCTCTTAATTAATATTATTAATTAAAAAAATTAAGATGTTCAATAATAATTATATGAAAAATAAATTTGATAAAATTAGAATTTATATTATATCTCATATATTTAATTATTGTAACTAGACAATTCTAATATTTTTAATGTCAAAATATCTTGATTTTTTCTTTTCTCTTATTAATTAATATATCATTTGCTTTAACAAAGTTTAGTGGCCCTCTAAAAAAGTATTTCAGTGATTATGAATTTGAGTTTTTATATTAGATATTTTAAACATAAATTCTAAAATTGATACAGACTAGGAGGGGTTTGAGTTATTTTTTATTGTATAATCTATTATTGATGTAAAAAACAAAAATTGCAAGGTTTAGAAAATTTAGAATTAGAATTTTTCTATATCATTACTTAAAACCTTTATTATAATTGGTTAAATTCTTAATTTGGTCCCTCAATTATTTTATGAAACGTCGATTTGATCCCTAAACTAAAAAATCTTTGATTTGATCCTTATTATTTATTGTTTTTGGCCCAAGTTGATCTTTCCATTAAAAAACAGTTGATGTGTCCATTACTTTTTTTTTTTTTGAAAAGAAAATGAATTTTATTATGAGTACAAGGGGTACTCAAACCCATGGACATCAGTATATGAAATTACACGTCGATATTGTGATCAAAACAAAATCACCCACCAATCCAAAAAATGGACCCAGAGACCAAATACTCCCGTCAAGTCTCTATTTCTTGTTTGTCAAGCATCTCACTAGATTCGAAATCCATTCCATGAAAGAAAAAATTTCCAAATTCAACAAATTTCTAACCCAATGAAATGAGCGTGCTTGAACTAGTTCAAATAACCTATCCTCATTTAGCTTTCTCTGTTGAAAAGCAGTTTCATTTCTTCTTAACCATAACGACCAAACTACAGTAAACCATAGCATGCTCCACCCCTTTTTTAGACTCTTTGAGCCCTTGTGCCATCTATGTTGGATGAAAACATCAATATAGGTGTTCCCTAAGACATAATATAATCCCCACCAATTAAGACATTTTGTCCATAAATTGGAGGAAATGTTGCAAGCCAAAAAAAGATGTTCTGTATCTTCAGGAAGTTGATCACACCAAAAGCATTTTATATTTTGGTTAACATCCAAAATACCATACTTTGCTAAATTAACCTTTGCTGGAATTCTATCTAAAGAGTAGTTGCCATGAGAAAGCACTCATTTTTGGTGGTACTTGCGTCTCCCATACTTTTGTGTACTCCAATAGCCTATTCTCCCTCTTATTTGCAAGCTGCACATAAGCTGTCCTTGTGGTATATCTTCCATCGGTCTCTAGACTCCAACACCAAGTGTCCTTTGCGCCTTGCATTGGTTTTTTGTGTTTTATTGTCTCCAACAATTGTTGTAGATTTTCCTCTTCCCAAGCTCTAGTGGTCTTCTCCATTGGAATTTCCAATCCTAGCATCCGTCGGTCCAATGTCCCATGTGAGAAAGCTGACGATAAGGTATGCTAGTCCTTTATTGATTACATGATGGAGAGATTGGGTTTTGATATAGTATGGAGGGGGTGGATCTCGAAATGCTTAAAATCAAATATGGTGTTCGTTTTAGTTAACGGAAGTGCTACCAAAGAGTTCTCAATGATAAGAGGGCTCTGGCAAAGAGACCCATTATCTCCATTTCTATTCCTAATGGTGGCAGAAGCTCTAAATGGACTAACTTCCGCAGCCATTGCAAAGGGATACTTCTGTGGAGTCAAAATAGGAGATGGAGAGTTAGAGGTTAGTCAACTTCAGTTTGCGGATGACACACTTTTTATGGGAGAGGTGACTGAAGATAACATTTGGACAGCGAAATGCATAATGAGGGCATTTGAATTGGTGTTAGATTTGAAGGTAAATTATAGAAAAAGCTCTTTAATTGGAGTTAATATGGATGAAGAATGGACTAGAAGCATGGGATGGATGCTGAATTGTAAAACCGAATCTCTTCCTTGTAAATATCTCGGCATGCCATTGGGGGCAAATCCAAAAAGAATATCCACTTGGAAACCTCTAATTGACACATTCAGACGAAAGCTCTCAGTTTGGAAAGGAAGATTCTTATCTTTCGGTGGACAAATCAGCCTCATAAACTTTGTGCTATCCAGCCTACCAATGTTTATGATGTCGGTATATCTGCTCCCAAAACAGGTAATCCATGAACTTGATAAAATTAGGAGAAATTTTTTGTGGGGAGGGGTTGAGGGAGGCGGAAAGATAGCATGGGTATCCTAGGACAGGGTGTGCAGCACAAAAAAAGAGGGAGGGCTGGGGGTAAAAAACCTTAGATGGTTTAATATTGCCTTGCTCGGAAAATGGTGGGCGAGATTAATAAGGGGTGAGAAGGGGTTGTGGCCTAGGGTGCTATTAGAAAAATATGGTAGAAAGGAAGGAAATTGGTTATCATGGTTGAGCGAGGGTCGAGTTTTAAGATCATCATGGTGGAATGATATCTGTAAATTGAACAAAGGTTTAGATAGCAAGGATGGGTGGTTGCTTTTGAATTACAACATGAAGTTGGGTGAAGGGAAAAATGTTAGATTCTGGCTAAACACATGGGTGCGAGGGATCTCATTGGCTAATGTTTTTCCAAGGCCTTTTTTGTTGGCTACAGAAATGATGTGTCCATTACTTAATGGCGGAAAACCATTACTTAATAGTCATGTGTCATATTAATAATAAAACATGTCATCTATTTTTATACGAAAGAACCAACTTGGGTTAAATTAATAAATAGTAAAGACCAAATCAAAGACTTTTTTAGTTTAGGGACCAAATTTGGGATTCATATAATAGTTGAGGGATTAAATTGGGGATTTAACCATTAATATGATGAAATTAAAAAGTGGTAATCATGCATGTATTCTTCTAGAAAATATCTCTTTAATATGGCAAGTGTCAATCATTAATTTAAGATTTCTTAGTACATCAACTTAAATTAATCTTAAATTAATAATAATAATAATAAAATTAACATTTCAGATATAATGGTTTGTTTCTAAACCTAAGTACTTGAGTTGAGTAGGTTTGAAATTCGACTATTACCAACCACTTGAAAAAATTCTTCTTCCCCCATAATATTCCCCATGTTTAAAATAATAATAATAATAATAATAATAATAATAATAATTGATTCTCCTCTAAATAAGCAAAGAATTTGCGCATGGCTTGAGGATTAATATGTCAAATTTATATTGTCTTTTATTTTCATTTTTTATTTTTTTGGGTGTTATATATGCGTGGGCGCTCACCAAATTAAGTGTAGGTAAAGGAGAATACATCTATCTATATACATGTCTGGACCATAGAGGATTTCAATTCCTCCTATATATGCAGCTGAAAATGTTTAAAAACAGAAAAGGGCAACCCTTTATTGAGATCATATCATATAGTTATACTACATGACGCATATAGTTTACACAAAAGTTATAAAATAATTAAATTGAAAATGAGTAATGTGCTACAGCTAGAAAACATATATCTGTGGTAGTACGCTACAATATTAAAAGTAAAGGCAGAAAGGGAATAAAAGTTCCACGGTTTTGAGAAGGGTTGTTTTTGTACGCATAAAGCCTCAGCCCTCAATTGTGGTTTTAATTTTGAAACACAGAAGTATTCATCCAGCTTGCATGCAATATTGATTATTAGTGCTAGGGAAAAAAAAGAAAGCTTTTGAAGAAAACTTTAATTGGAATCAAATTAAAAGGAAGAACCAAACTTTTATCCTATTAGTCGTACCTACTTTCGTACATACATAAGTAGAAAATTGTTGGTATATCCTCCAATTAAACAAACCCTTTAACACTCATCTAGTTTAATTAATAAATAAAATATAAGTATAACTGATTTTTATATACTATTTGCATGTATACATCTTTAAGTCTCTGTTTTCAATTTTAGATTAAGAAATAATAAATTTTTAATAAATATATTATATAGTGAATTAAATCAAAGAGTATAGTAATAAGTATTCTACATGGATGTATCTTTCTTTGAGTTGATTTATAATAAGAATATTGGTAAAAAATTACCCTTGAATCAACTTTTGCCCATTCTTATATATTACGAGTATTCTAAAATGAAGAGGCCAATTGCAACAAATCTCACATTATTATTATTATTATTATTTTGTATATTTGATAATGATAAATCATATAAGATGAGATAATCTTTTGATTTTTTTAAATTCATCTCCACCCAATTCAAAATTTGAACTTTAAAATTTTTAATTTTTAATTTAGAATTTCAAACTCTTATTTATTGAACTACTCCTTATATTATCTCACATTATTTATTTTATTTGTGTATACAAATTAAAACAAAACGTTTTTTTTTAGTTTTATCATGATGATCAATAACTATATATATCTCCAAAATTATTTTAGTAGTAGTAGTACTTTGTAAATTTTGCATACTTTACCTAGGCTGCCTAGCTAAGACTAAATTAATGTGCATGATACTTTGGTTAAATTAATCTCACAAATTAGGACCAATTAATGGTGGTTAGTACAAAACTTGTGATTTTAATTATGCTAATGTCAAGTGCAAATCACTCAAATAATTCAATAGCTTTTTTTTAAAATAAAAAATTTTAATTTTAAATTACATAATATTAAAGTGATTTAGCCTGTTAAAAAAAATAAAAAATAATTATCTTCTATTGTGTACGTATCCCTATCACACTGCCACGGTCTAAACCAACTTGAATTAAATACTACCATTGAAATATGGTGATGGAATAAATTCGACAACCGAGAAGAATGCGCGCACTGCTGCAGTACCATAAAAAAAAAAACAAGAGTGCAACATCAATGCTTCTTATGTGGATCAACTTCAACTACGGACAAAAGTAATGGACCATATTGAGGTCCCAACATGTGCCCTTGTCTTTGCCGTGGCCGCCTTTGAATGTTGTTGGATTCCCAATACTCCACCAACAACTGCCCTCTCTATAAATTGGACCTCTCGACCTCAAGCTCCCCACAACACTCAGCACACTTTGAGAAATCCAGCCAACAACACCACAGGGTTTCTGTATTCTTCACCTAATTAGTAATCATGGGATTTGGTGGTAATAACAGGCAGAAGAAGCCCTCCTTCTCCCTGGCCAGTCTTTTCAAGCGCCGGCCAGTTCATAGAGTGGACGATTCCTTGGCGGAGGAGTCGGTGAGTGGCCGGAGAGTGTGGCGTAGCGATGAAGACAAACGTTATCAGTGGGTGGCGGAGCCTGGAATTGATAGGAAAGCTTCAGCCTTCATTGCCAATTTCCATGCAGCTCGCATCTCCGAAATCACTCAGTTGTCAGGCTCTTGAAAACGCCTCAAGCTCATCATCATTTCATTGGTTTCTGCAGCTACCTTGCATGCTTTCTCATCACTCTCTAGCTACTATTTCTCTATACTAAATTTGTATTAGTAGTAATTTAATTATAACGTTGTTTATACTTTATAATGTTGCGAAATACTGTAATAAATATCAAATCCATATATATTTGTGGAGAGATTAATTTGTTTAATTATATATATCTTCTACATTAGTTTAGGAATAATCTTTTTGTACTAGTTTTTGATACAATGTTATATATCATTTAAATGATTAATTCTAATTATTTATTTAAGACATTTGATATTGAGTACATTTACTTATTTAATAAAATATAAAAATATATAAAAAGATAGTATAAAAAATTATCCTTGTATTATTGCCACTTTAATTATAATATGATGAAATTAAAAGATGGTAATCATGCATGTATTCTTCTAGAAAATATATCTTTCATACGGTGAGTATCAATCATTTAAGATTCCTTAGTACATCATCATAAATTAAAAGAAATAATAATAATAATAATATTGTGAATTTTTCTTATTGGTGGATGCTTCACCTTCACATTCATCTTCTTCCATGTTGTAACTCTTTACAATTAAGGGGTAATTCCTCATCTTTAAGGGTTATTCATGATCCTACTAAAGGCTATTCAAAAGGTCATTAAGGTGTCATTCAAAGGGTTATTAAGGTGCCATTCAAGAGTCCATTAAGGTGTCATTCATTTTCTCATTTAATCCTATTCAATGGCTAATGTAACTCCTTATGTCCCTTAAGCCTATATATATAGGCCTACAAATTTGTATGATTAGTACATAGAAGAGAAAATAGTAAAATAAGAAACTTTCTCTTTTGTTTGTTATCTTGTTACTCTACCTTTTATTTTATAATAACTGATTCTACTTTAAATATTAAGCAAAGCATTTGCGCATGTATTGAGGATTAATATGTCAAATTTTTATTTTGTCCTTCTTTTTTTGGGAGGCATGGTGTAATGTAAAGGAGAAAACATTTATCTATATACATGTCTGGACTATAGGGGATTTCAATTCCTCCTAAAAATGTTTTAAAACAAAAGAGGGCAACCCTTTATTTATTTATTTTTGAACTAAAGTTAAAAAGGGCAACCCTTTATTGAGATCATATCATGTAGTTAATTACGTAACGCATATAGTTTATACAAAAGTTATAAATTATTTAGATTCAAAATGATCACAGCTAGAAAACATATATATGTAGTAGTACACTACAATATTAATGGTGAAGGCAGAAAGGGAATAAAAATTCGGTGGTTTAGAGAAGCGGTTGTTTTTGTACGTAGAAAGTGTCAGCCCTCAATTGAGGTTTTAATTTTAAAACGCAGAAATATACATCCAGCTTGCATGCAATATTGATTGTTGGTGCTAGGGAAAAAAAGAAAGCTTTTGAAGAAAACTTTAATTGGAATCAAATTAAAAGGAAGAACAAAACTTTTACCTTACTTCCATACTTACATATATAAAAAATGATTGGTTTACTCTTTAATTAAATATATCTTTTAATATTAATCTAATTTAATTATTAAAATATAATATAAATATAATTGATTTAATTATAAAAAATAATTGATTTAATTAGTTTTTGTATGCTATTTACACATTTACATCTTTAAATTTATTTTTTTTAA
>BPVZ01000178.1:278931-289955 GCA_020521535.1 Rubroshorea leprosula | reverse complement strand
TTAGACTTATTCGTACCAGGTTTTTTCAGATCAACTATAAGGACCAATATCGGTCCGGATATATATATTCAGACCGATTTCCTATATATACGGACCGATATTTCGGTTCGGAAATGCCATTCCTGCAGTAGTGATCTATAATCAAAGTTCAAGAACTAAACTAGTACTTGTCTCAAAGTTTAAGGTTATTTTCAAAGTTTAAAGACTATTTAGGTACCAAAATTAAAATTTAGAGAGAATATTAATACTTTTTAAAGTTTAGGGATAATTTTAATATAAATTTGAAAGTTAAATGACCAAACTGGTATTTTAACCTATTTGTAACTCGTAAGCTGTGTCAGTGTGCGGTCAAGGTCAACCCAATTTTAATTTTCTTAGCGGTACATATTTCTGCTGCGCTTAGGCCCATTTTCCGTATCCTTTCATTTTCTGTGCGGGTATATCTCAAAAAAAAAAAAGAAAAGAAAAAAGATAATGATAGTATACCTTTAAGTTCAACATATTTAACCATACTTATTAGTTCAATTATTAAAAAATTAATATTTTTAAATTTAAATTTAAGATGAAAATTTTTCAAAAGTAAATTTTAATGATTGAACCGATATGTATTGTTAAATGTATTAAACCAGATGATATACTAGTCATTTTCCAACAAAAAATGAGGACCCTCCTTGTACAAGGAAACAGGTTGGGCTTTGTGTCCTAATTAATATTATTAATTAAAAAAATTAAGATATCCAATAATAGTTACATGATAAATTTAATAAAATTAAGATTTATATTATATCTTACATATTTAATGATTATGATTAGAACATCCTAATATTTTTAATTTTGAGATATTTTGATTATCCCTTTTCTTTGTTAATTAACATATCATTTAAACCTGGCCCTTCGGGCCAAGTGGCTTTAGCCACGATTGTAAGGTTCATGCCCCCCTCCCCAAGGGCAACGGTTCGAGCCAGCCCCATGACAAAATGTTCAAAAAAAAAAAATTAACATATCATTTGCTTTAGGTTAAATACTAATTTTGGTCATTTAACTTTATGGTTTTGCACTTTTTTATCTCTCAACTCTAAATGATGCACAATTTTGATCCTCCATCAATTATCTATGACATGGCAATTAAAAAAATTCCACAGTGGAATTTTCTTTAAATTTTTTATGACATGGTAATTACACATCATACAATTTGATTACATATACAAATAAAATGCCAAGTCAAATGCCAAATTAGATTAGCATTTATATTTTTAATAAAAAAATAAAAAAACTATAATGTTACCTTAATACCCCTGTCTTCCTCTTTTGTTCCATCTTCTTCCCCTCTTTCGATCCATCTTCTTCCTTTCTTTCTTCCTCTTCTTTCTTCCTATGTGTGAACCTAGCAACTATTGGGTTCCGTCAAACCCATATGAATCCTTCCTCTATGTGAACCTAGTAGTGAAGGAACCCAGCTCGGGTTTGATGGTCTGAATTTGTTGGGTTCCACTAAAGCTAGATCTACTAGGTTTGGTGGAGGCCAATGGTTAGGTTCCGTCGAACCTAGCTCGGGTTCGATGGATCCCATCTGCTGGGTTTCTCGAGCCTAGTGAACCCAAAACCCAGTTCTGTTCTGGGTTTGGAAGAGAAAAGCTAAGTAGCATTTGTTCGACTCTGGCATTCCATACACAATTATCAGGTAGATTGATTCCAATGTTTGCTTGCTTTTGTGCATCTTGCATCCCTTTTAGAATTGTTTAAAAAGCATGTTTGATTAGGTTCTTTAGATAGGTTTCTGCCATGGTTTTTGAAAAGGATAAAAAATGGAGACTAACTTGGGCAAAAGTAAAGGTAGACTACACATTCTCTGATTTCTGTATTCTTTTCCCCCAAAATCATTTTCGTTTCCGGAAATATGTGTTAAAATACTAATAAATTCGTTGTAGATTTTTCTTTATTGCAACCTTATTAAATGGTTTTTCAAAACTTCTACATTGTCATTTCTCAAGCATTTGGAGCCTACTAATATCTATTCTGTAAGACTGTAACTTTTGCTTATTTCCATTAGTTGTAACTCGTAAGTTGATTTCACATTTGCATGTATTTGTGTTTCCTTTTCAAATCCTTAGTTTAGTATATGTGGATGACTATTGTATTATAGATCCATGTTTCCTCAGTTTCAATATTGATTATTGATATTAAAGTCGCAACAAGCCCAGAACAGATTTGGGTTCTTGATGAACCTAATCATGGCTAAGAAGGGGCATGAAGGGGAGGGGAGAAGGGAAACAGTGACAAAAAGAGGAAAATTGGCTGGAAACAGTGGCAGTGGCAAGGAGAACAAAGAGAGCACAAAGGAAAACGATGGCAAGAAGAATAAACTAAGGGTAATTGAGTAATTTTATATTTAAAGAATTGAAAAGAATTAAAAATAACAATTAAATTTGACTTGGCATAGTTCACCTAAGCTAATTGTATGATCTGTCATTAACATGTCACTAAAAATGTGTTATTCTAGAATATTTAACTGCCAACTGTGACTTAACTGATGGAAGGACCAAAATTGTGTAATTCTTAAAGTTAAGGGATCAAAAAAGTATAAAAAATAATTGAGAGACCAAAAAGTGCAATTCTATAAAGTTGAGAGACCAAAATTAGCATTTAACCTATGCTTTAACAAGGTTTAGTGACCCTCTTTCTAAGAGATGTTCTAGTAATTATGAGTTTGAGTTGTTATATTAGCGATTTTAAATATGAATTCTAATTTTGGTCGGGATTGGGAGGGGTTTGAAAAGAAAGGAGTTATTTTTTATTGTTCAATCCATTATCAATGTAAAAAAGGAAAAAAAAAAAAAAACAGGGTCTAAAAAATCTAGAATTAGAATCTTTTGATATCATAACTTTAAACCTTTAATTATAATATGATGAAATTAAAAGGTGGTAATTATGAATGTATTCTTCTAGAAAATATCTCTTTCATACAATAAGTATCAATCATTTAAGATTTCTTAGTACATCATCATAAATTATTAATATGACAAATATATATATATATATATATATTGGGTGTGATTTATGTGTGGGCACTCACCAAATTAAGTGTAGGTAAAGGAGAAAACATCTATTTATATACATGTCTGGACCGTAGGGGATATGTGCAGCTGAAAATGTTTTAAAACAAAAAAGGGCAACCCTTTATTGAGATCATATCATATAAACGCATATAGTTTATGCAAAAGTTATAAACTAACTAGATTCAAAATGATTACAGCTAGAAAACATATATATATATATATATATATATGGTGTAGTACACTACAATATTAATGTTAAAGGCAGAAAGGGAATAAAAGTTCCGTGGTTTAGAGAAGGGGTTGTTTTTATGCGTATAAAGCCTCAGCCCTCAATTGAGATTTTAATTTTAAAACGCAGAAATATACATCCAGCTTGCATGCAGTATTGATTATGGATTTGTGCTAGGGGAAAAAAAAAGAAGCTTTTGAAGAAAACTTTAATTGGAATCAAACTAAAAGGAAGAACAAAACTTTTACCCCATTAATCATACCTACTTCCCTACATACATAAATAAAAATCAATTGGTATATTATCTAATTAGACACATCTTTTAACACTTATCTAGTTTAGTTAATAATTAAATATAATACAAATATAGTTAATTTAATTGATTTTTACATATTGTTTATATATTTGTATTTTTAAATTTATCTATTTTTAATTTTAGGTAAAAAATTAATATTTTTTTAATAAATGTGTTATATGAAAACTAAACTGAAGGGTATATTAATCAATATTCTATGTGAATGTATCTTTGAGTTGATAAGTAATAAGAATATTTGTAAAAAAAATTACCCTTGAATCAACTTTTATCCATTCTTATGTATTACTAGTATTCTAAAATGAAGAGGGGAATTGCAACAAATCTCACATTATTTATTTAATTTGTCGTATACAAATTAAAACAAATTAAGACTTTTTTTTTTTTATATCATGATGATCAGTAACTCTATATATATACATATATATATCTCCAAAATCATTTTAGTAGCAGTAGTACTTGGTAAATTTTGCATACTTTACCTAGGCTGTCTAGCTAAGACTAAATTAATGTACATGCTACCTTGGTTAAATTAATCTCACAAATTAAGACCAATTAATGGTGGTTAGTACAAAATTTGTGATTTTAATTATGCTAATGTCGAGTAAAAATTCACAACTTAAATAATTTAATGATTTTTTACATAAAAATAAAAAATTTTAATTCTTAAACCACATAAAATTTGAATAGAATGATTTAATTTATTAAAAAATAAAAAATAATTTCCTCTTATTGTATCCGTATCAGACAACAACGGTTTAGACCAAATTGAATTGAATACTACCATGAAAAATGCCGATCGAATAAATTCGACTACGGAGAAGAATGCGCGCATTGCCGCAGTACCATTAGAAAATAAAAAACATGAGTGGGCCAGCGATGCTCCTTAAACTTCAATTGCAGACAAAAGTAATGGACCATATTGAAGTCCCTGCATTTGCCTTCATCTTTGCCGTGGCCGCCTTTGAATTTTGTTGGGTTCCCAATACTACCCCAACAGCTGGCCACCCTATAAATTAGACCTGAGGACCTCAAGCTCCCCACAACACTCACCACTTGCACTTTGAGAAATCCAGCCAACAACACCACAGGGTTTCTGTATTCTTCACATAATTAGTAATCATGGGATTTGGTGGTAACAACAGGCAGAAGAAGCCCTCCTTCTCCATGGCCAGTCTTTTCAAGCGCCGGCCAGTTCATAGAGTAGACGATTCTTGGGCGGAGGAGCCGGTGAGTGGCCGGAGAGTGTGGCCTAGCGATGAAGACAAACGTTATCAGTGGGTGGCGGAGCCTGGAATTGATAGGAAAGCTTCAGTCTTCATTGCCAATTTCCATGCAACTCGCATCTCCGAATCACTCAGTTGTCAGGCTCCCGATGAAAACGCCTCAACCTAACCTCATCCTCATTTCATTCATTTCTGCAGCCACCTTGCATGTTCTCTCATCGCTCTTTAGCTACTATTTCTCTATACTACTCAATTTGTATTAGCAGTAATTTAATTATAACGTTGTTTATACTGAATAATGTCGTGAAATACTGTAATAAATATCAAATCAATAAACATTTGTAGAGAGATTAATTTGCTTAATTATAGATATCTTCTACATTAATTTCTTTCTCTTTATTATAAAACAAGAACATAATGTTTTTATGCATGATTGATTGGGTTTAAATTAATGCCTTCAAGAAAAAAACAGTTACTAGCTAGCTAGCTGGTATCATGGGACAGCAGATTGTCCACCTAGCTCTTTAATTAATTTCTGCCTCTAAATATTGGACGCTAAAACTAATGGTTTAACCCAATTTGATTTTTTGAAGAATTGAAACCAAACTTAAGTAAGTTGACTGGACCACAACAACACTTTTTCCGGTTATAAGTTTCACGAGGTCTAGAGCTAGCAGGCGAGCGAGCATATGTTGGTGATGAACTTTATTTCTTATTTGCAATGATTAATTGTTACATATTCATACCAAGAGCAGAATTTTTATCCAGAACCTCAACTGGTTACTTTAATTTCTCAGTGATGACTCATTTTCTGATAGCTGGAAAGAAAAAAAAATAAATAAATAAAAACCATGAGAATTGGGAATCTTGCTTTCCATGAACCAGGGTTAATTATGCCTTGCTTCACAATCACCATACCCAGTACTTGAACTGTCAGGTGTCAATTCTTTCCCTTTCACTTCAAGTTACAGAATATCTTATAACTTAATTGCTTTAGTTACAATGATAGATCGATCTCAACCCCTAAATTTGGAAAGGGAATTTTATGTGTGAGAATAATGAATCAAGTTCCGGTTTGTGTGTACTCTCTAGCTAGCACTTTGAAAACCGATGGGAAATGTTGTTTTGAGACCTCCTGAATTCAGTGGGAGGGCATGCTAAAGCAAAGTTAAAAAGACATTATAGAATCTGTCTGTCATCCACTTTGCCTGGTGACCCTTTCTTTTGACTAAGAGAATCTTTACATAATTGAACCTCTCTTCTTTGATCAAATTGTAATATAGCTGTAAGGAATGGTGACCATTTAATTAAATTTGTAAAAAAGGTATGCCTTTTTCTTTTGAAATAAGTTGCTTTGACTGGTGGATCATCCCTCATCATGTGCCGCACGCCTTAAAATGAATGATCGTTTTGAACCCTTCAAAATTCTTCCTGCTTCCACTATTGTATGATTCTTTGCTTTCACTTTTGAATTTTCAGACTAAACATAGTATGGGGTTTGGTTATTTAGCTTAAGATATTTTCAGAGAATCATCTACAATGTAACCTATTTTCTCCTATTCCAAAACTGTACTCCAAATTGTATCAGATTCGATCTCCAACTTCTTTAATCTGTGCTAATATATGAACATTAACCACACATGGATAAATTAAGATACCTGATTTTTCTGTGCATGAAATTCAAGTTTCTACATCAAACATATATACGCACACTAATTGTCCTTGAATTGAAAGGAAATTTTCATTTTTTACGTTAGTTTATGCTAAACTAGTTATTTGAAACTCTAACCACACATTTTTTTAACTTTAAAATGGTTTTGTCCATTCTTTCTTCAAGCAAAAATACACTCAATATTTTTGTTACACCAATCACTTCTAAAAGTAGAAAACAATTAAAATCTAATGTTGATGCTCTCTAAGTAGTGCAATAGTTGAAATAACTTCATTCAAAAGTATCTATACTTCGAAAATAATTAAATAATCTATATATATGCCTTTCTTAATTTACATGTTAGTGATATACCAGTAACAAGAGAAGTAGTTATTGTTTATGCAAATAAATATCAAAATTAAAGAAGGGTAATGTTGGTTTAATCTAAGGCTCCAATTATATAGAGTGGGATTCCTTTTGGTACTATTAATTCTCGGCAAAGGAAGATTCATGTTTTGGAATGAAGCTAGTCAAGTTGGCCCACCAAAAAAGGATAAAGGCCTAAAGAATGTTTAGAATTTGGGAAATCTTTTTGTTTTTGGCTAGATGTGCCTTTTGTGATTGAAGAGTTTAAAGACTTTTGGGAGAATACTGCTTCTGTATTCGGTTGTATTATTTTCTGTACAAGCATATAGCAATATATACACTTATAGGAGCTAATCTAGATGCTATAATTAAGTGTACAATTAAGGAAACTATAGATTGCTTTACTAATATAATGTGACTGTTGCTTTCAGAGCTGTTGTTTCTGTCTCTCCTCAATTTTTGCTGTGTGATTGATTTCTTGCTTGTTTCCATTATCTCTTGTCTCACGCCTTGATTGGTTCTATGCTTGTGCCTTCATACTCTGCCTCAAGCTGGAGTAGGGTGAAGCTACCACTCCAAGCTTGAACGTAAAAGTTGATATTGTTGCTGAGGCAATGGCTTAGTAAGAATGTCTGCAACTTGTTCAGTACTGGGAATATATCTAGTGATAAGTGTTCCTAATGCCACTTTTTCTCGAACAAAATGATAATCTAGTTCAATGTGCTTTGTTCAAGCATGGAACACATGATTAATAGACATATGTAATGCACTTGTGTTGTCCGAGAATAGTTGCGGAGGTGAAGGTAGAGAAATTCCAATATCTCGAAACAAATGAGTAATCCATACCATTTCAGCTGTTGTAGAGGCTAAAGCATGATACTTTGCTTTTGTAGTAGAGCATGCTATGGTAGACTACTTCTTGGAAGACCAAGAGATGCAATTTGCACCAAGGAATATGCAATACCCAGTAGTGCTTCTTCGTGTAATAGGGCAGCCCACCTAATCTGCATCACAAAATCTTGTTAAGGACAAAGCACTGGAAGAAGAAAATTGGAGGCCATACTGCAAGGTCCCCTTCATGTAGCGTAAAATCCTTTTGACTTGTTGTAGGTGATCAAGGATAGGCTTTTGCATGAATTGACATACTCTATTTACAGCATGACACATATAAATTCTGGTTATAGTTAGATATTGTAGCGGCCCAACAATCCTTCTCTATTCATGAGCATCAACGAGGTCACCATCTCTTGAGGTAGTGTTTTCCTTTGTTGCTAATGGAGTAGCTATGAATGATGCCTCCAACATTGAAGCTTGAGTAAGAACGTCACGAGCATACTTTGCTTGAGATAGAAATATGCCACCAGAAAACTTATCAACCTCAATACCAAGGAAATATCAAAGATCACCAAGATCTTTAAGAGCAAATTCCCTATTGAGATGAGAAATTATGTTCTGAAGTAAATCATCAGAGCTAGCCGTGAGCATAATGTCATCCGCATAAACAAGCAAAAGAGCTGTTCCTTTTGGATTATGAAGAACAAAGAATGAAGAATTAGCTTGATTGTAATGAAAACCCATTTTTAATAGGTATAGTGTGAATGTGTTGAGCCATGCCCTGGGAGCTTGCTTTAAACCATAGATGGATCAATGGAGTTGACACACATAGTGAGGATATTTGGGATATTCAAAACTTGGTGGTTGTGTCATATAAACCATTTCCTTGAGCTTGCCATGGAGGAAGGCATTCTTTACATCAAGTTGCCTTAAAGGCCATTCTAGAGTTGTAGCAAAGGCAAGAACCAATGGAAATGTTGTTGGTTTAAGAACAGGACTAAATGTTTCCTCAAAGTCCATTTCTGGCATTTGGGAAAAGACTTGAGCTACTAGACGAGCTTTAAACCTTTCCACTGTACCATCTAGGTTAAGCTTGGTTTTGAAAACCCATCTGGAACCAACTATATTTGTCTCCGACGGTGGTGGCACCAATGTATAGGTGTTTTTTTTATGCAATGCATCCATTTCTTCTTGCATGGCTTTGACCCAATGTGGACTTTGAAGTGCCTTTTGAACTATTTTAGGTTCCATAATATCAGGACTTGCAAGTTGCAAAATAGACTTGTCAATTACTATGGTATTTGCATTCTTTGGAAATATGGTTTTAACATGTCCAGTATGAGCTCCTGTACGGGCTTTTGTTTGCATAGGATGAGTAGAAATAGAAACATTGTTGTTAGCAGGTGGTGACACTCCACTCCAATTCGAAACCACTGCTTCACTAATTTCTGAGTTTCCAGATTGTTCTTGGGTTCTTTGATATTGAATTTCATTTCCTTGGTCTTTAGGTACTAGTTTTCTTTGATTTTCTTCTGTAGGAGCAAGCATAGGACTGTTATTATTTTTCGTTGTCTTTATTGTCCCATTGTCTTGACTTTGTTGCGATGTCTCATCCTCATTAACTGATGGAATTGCATTAATTCTATCAATGGCTAGTTGAGAGTGCTCCTCCTCGCTTATAAGATCTGTGAATTGCTGAGGTAGTGTTGAAATTGAAGGCATGTCATCTATATAAACACATTGAGTAAAAGCATGTAGACATTTATATCCTTTGTGGATTGGACTATATCCAATGAATACACATGGAAGTGACCTTGGCTGGAGTTTATTAGCCACATAGTTGCGAAGATAAGGAAAACAACGGCATCCAAACACCTTTAACATAGAATAATTTGGAGATTTATCAAAAAGTCAGTAAAAAGGACTTCTATTATTTAACAAAGGAGTAGGCAGCCTGTTAATGAGATAAGTTGCAATAAAGAAACTCTCAACCCAATACCTTAGTGGCATGTTTGCATGAAAAAGCGTAGTCAACCTTGTCTCAATGATATGCTTGTGTTTCCTTTTTGGAACTCCATTTTATTTTGGAGTTCCAGGGCATGAAACTTGTTGTTGAATGCCACACTTTGGCAAGTGATTGAGGAATGCTATGCTAGAAAATTCTCCTCTTCCATCACATTGAAATATCTGGATGGTCCTTTGAAATTGATTCATAATCATCTTCTGAAATTTTTGGAAGATGTTGAAGAATTTAGACTTCTTATGTAGAGGATAGAACCATGTGTACCTACTATAGTCCTGCACAAAGATTACATAATACAGAAAATGATGAGTTGATTAAATAGGAGAAGGCCCCCAAAGATCACAGTGTCTTTTATGAAAAAGGAATTTGGCTCTTTCATTATTTCTTGTGAATGGCAATCTACAACTCTTCCCCATTTGGCAACTTGTGCATAAGTGTAGAGGTGTAGTCCATCTTGACACTACAATGTTTTTCTTTGAAGATAAATTCTTTAAAATGTGAGAACTGGGGTGTCTGAGGCGTTGATGCCATATGGAGTTAGCAACCTTATTTGTCACAGTTGCAAGAGCATATTTTTCCCCTTCATCTAAGGCATACAGTTGGCCCTTTTTGGTGCCTTTGGCCAATACCACCTGTGTTTTTTGATCCTTAACCACAAAACCAGAAGAAGAGAACTCAAAGATACATGGACTTTTTTTAGTAAACTTGCTAATGGAAATAAAATTCTTTTTAAGATTAGGAACAACTAAGAGAGACTGACAACATATATTTTACTTGACATAAATCTTTGGATGGTGATTCTTTGAGGAATTTTGAATATGTAATTGTGACTTCTAGTTGTTTAGTTGTTGACAAGTCTTCTCAGATTTTTATAGTTATGGGAACCAACCAATGATTGCCTTTGGTAACTACACTAGGAAATATTTCCTAGTTATTTTGGAGAAATTAGAAAAACTTCTTATGTTATTGCAATTAATCAATCTATCTGTGTGACCCAAAAAAAAAAAAAAATATGCCCTTTATCTGCACACTTGGTAAAGGTATATATGATGTAATTTATTGAGGGCCTTTACTAATCGTAATTAACTAATCACACCATCTCATTTGAAGAATTTTGAATTACTTGTAATTGAGTTTTTCTAATTTTTGTTTTTGTTAAAGGATTTCAGACTTTCGAAGAGTACACTTCACTAAGACTAGGTGGTATTGATCTTTTAGAGTTCAAAATACGTATTCCTTGGTGTCATGACTACATCTTGTGGGACTTTTTACATTCAGGTTGTTCTCTATTAGGTATTTGTTAAAATCATATAGGTATTTTTCCCC
>BPVZ01000178.1:192702-217866 GCA_020521535.1 Rubroshorea leprosula | reverse complement strand
TTCCTCTATTTCATGACACTGAATGATTTTTCATTCTCTTGATTTTTATTTTTATATTTTTTTGCCCTTTTTCTATATTTTAATGCAGACCTGAGAATGAGTTAGCTGAGTTGGTATGGGAAAATGGTCAGATTTTTATACATGGTCAGTCAATTAGAGTTAAAAAGTTCCCAACCAGTAATGCATTACCATCCCACTCTCTTAAGTCAAGAGATGAAGATTTGGGGAATGCAACTAAGACAAGAACAGGAAAATTTGGGGAAACAAACTGTATGTTGAACGAAATTCCAATTTCAGTGCCATCAGGTGAATTGGGTTTGAGTCAGGATGATGACATGGTACCTTGGTTGAATTATCCAATTGATCAGTCTTTGCAGGATGAATATTATTCTGATTTCTTGCCTGAGATATCTGGTGTCGCTGTAAATCAGCCGTCAACCCTTGATAACTTTGCATCATTTGATAGGAGAAATAGCGGAAACCTGTCAATCAGGGATTCCCAGTCTCGTTCTGTACATGATGTTTCTAGTTTTGAACAAGGAAACATGCCAAAGGTTTCTGAACCAGCAGATGCTAAAGCTGTTAGGAATAGAGGTAGTACTAGTCAGTTCAACTCGCTGTCATCTGGCTCATCTCCATATGTTAAATCAAGAGTCGTCAATAGGATTTCTGATAGCATGGGCATTGCCTCCACCCAACATGGTGTATGTGGGGATTCAATTGGGGTTCCAACTTCAGTTGATGGTTTTCCTATAACAAAGATGCAGAAGCAAGATTCATTACCACCTTCTAGTAGCTCTGGCTTGATAAATTTTTCTCATTTCTTGCGTCCTGCAGCCATTGTTAAAGCTAGTCTCCAAAACATAGGTGCCACGGTTAATGTCGAAAAGAAGGGAAGTAATGACAAGGGCTCTGCTGCAAATAGTAGAAACCCTGCTGAGTCGGAGTCCACACTGATTAATTCAAATAGTGGTTTAGGGAAGGAAAAATGCTCTCATTGTCAACCTACCATTGTGTCATCGAAGGTTAATGTAAAAGGATCAGAAGCTAGACCTGCAGAAGAAACATTGGCTGCTGAACCGCCTCCTGCTGTCCGTCAAGATGATGCCCTTAGGACTGAAGGGAACCATACTCAACTAATTGGTGAAGGTGCTTCTGGAGGACTGCCTGATTGTGAAAAGGCTGTAGAGTCCATAGCTGCTTCTTCCTCTGTTTGCTCAGGCAATAGTGCAGAGAGAGCTTCTGATGATTCACCACATAATTTGAAGAGAAAGCAGTGTGATAATGAGGAATCTGGATGCCCTACTGAAGTGAGTTATATATAACTTGCTGTGTCTTTGTCTAGGTGTTCTTGTAATCCATTTTCCATATAACAAGAAAAACAAAATTGTTTGCAGGATGCTGAAGAAGAATCAGTTGAAGTTAAAAAAGCAGCTCCCGTCAGACCAGGTACAGGTTCTAAGAGAAGCCGAGCAGCTGAAGTGCATAATTTATCTGAAAGGGTATGGAAAGATATTCAATTTTTATGTTCATACTGAGAGAGAATGCTTCACAATATGTTGTTTTGCATGTAGTTGTTTCTAGATTGTGTGATATTGACCAGTACATATCTCTGAGCAGAGGCGGAGAGATAGGATCAATGAAAAGATGCGTGCATTACAAGAACTCATTCCAAACTGCAACAAGGTTGGCACTCTTATCTGATTCTTGTTTGTTTCTGATATACCAACTTTGCATGGAGTCAAGGGATTTACCTTAGAACTCTGATATAAGGCCTTTATGGATGTAGAATAAAAAGATTAAAGCACTCCATGCTGATGACAGTTTTTTTTAATAAAAAATCTCCTTCATATATCTAATTGGACCTTTGTTGGAACTTATGATGGTTTCAAACTTTCAGTGGTTAATTAAATTAAGGATTAGGACAGTAATCAAACCAACAAAAACTTACTAGCATTTGCAGCTTCAGTATTGTTGATTTTGTAATTTAACATTGCAAGGTGGACAAAGCTTCAATGCTTGATGAGGCCATTGAATATCTCAAGACACTTCAACTTCAGGTGCAGGTATGATCTTGTGTGTGTGTGTGCAAGTCTGCAAGTTTAGTTTTAATTTTCTTAAGGATAGTCAAATAACTGTAGTGTATAATCTTTATGCAGATTATGTCTATGGGAGCTGGATTGTATATGCCACAAATGATGTTACCAACTGGTTTGCAACACATGCATGTGGCTCACATGGCGCATTACTCTCCCATGGGTGTCGGGATGGGAATGGCTATTGGTTATGGAATGGGGTTGCCTGACATGAATGGTGGATCTTCTGCTTGTCCTTTGGTTCAGGTACCTCCCATGCATGGAGCCTCTTTTCCAAGCCCACAAATGTCTGGCCTCTCTGCTTTGCAGGGGATGGCAGGATTAAACCTCCAGCCATTTGGGCTTCCTGGTCAAGGACTTCCAATGTCAATGGCATGTGCACCATTAATTCCTATATCTGGTGGACCTCCTTTGAAGCCAGCCATGGGGCTAAATTCCTCTGGAATGCCAGGTCCTTCGGATAATATGGATTCAAATATGGCTTCTAGTTCAAAAGATCCAATGCAGAAGATCAACTCACAAGCAATTCAGAACACTGGTGCCAGTAGCTTCATGAATCAGGCACTTAGTCAGGTTAGTGGATCCTCTTTTGTGTTTTTTTTTTTTTTATAAAGGACATATTCCTACAAAAGAAAATATTTCTGCATTGAGGGGAATGATTTGCTTTGTTCCTATTCTCTTCCTGTCACCTTACCAGAATGTTTAGATTGATTTGCCTTCTTTTATGCCTTTATTTGGGCTGGCAATCAAATGTTACTGTTTGTGGTTCCAGCGTCAATCAATAAATAAGAGTTTTGAACAGCCTGCTGCAGTGCAAGATAGTAGGCAAGCCTCGGAAGTGACTGGTAGTGTAGCAGTTGGATCATCCAATGGAAATGAGAAAGTACCTGATAGGTTAGTTTACTTGAATTTTCAAGTTAAAATCATGTTTCTGGAATTGGCTCTTTGGACAGTCTAGAATATTATATTTGCTTCTAAGTGCAGGTCATGATTGACAGTTGTTTCTCATCACATTGATTGAGGAAGAGGGATCCCTATTGCTTTCTTCCTTGGGAGATTGAACTTCTGCAATGGTAATCTGAATACCAGTTTCAGGGAAGTACAGTTACAGTTTGCACAAAGTGTGGTATGTTGAGGAAACCCAAAATCCTTTTTTTTTTTTTTCTTATGTACATTGATTTACATGACCCATGCAAATAATGCAATTAGAGCATGAATTCATATATCTGTTCTATTGTAAACCGCCGATGAAAAGTCATTTGAGTTGATAAATGATATTTACTTTCCACTAGCATTCTCTCTCTGTCTCTTTTATTTTGGTTGGAATTTTGTAATCTTGCACAAGAACAAACCTAGAAGTGATTAATTTTTCAATGTTGTTGAGTATAACATTGGTAAATCCTCTTTTTGTTTACCATGCTTAATAATGAACTGAAATTTAATTCATCATATTGATCAATCATTTATCAAGATTATTGGAATGATATCCTTATTGTTCTTCCAGCATTAGAGGGATTTTTCAACTGTAACTAGAAACTGAATGAATGTACAATCTTATTCAGGTTTTCATGAAGGAATGTTGTGTTTCTGTAAATAGTGAGTAGAAAGCTTTGATGAAAATGGGTTAAGCAGTAAGCATGCTGTAAGGAATTCATATTGATGGAGAGCCCTCCAATGGAATCATTTCCACTACAAACACTTGGGCAAAATATGTAGTATAAGGAGCAACATTTCAAGCAGACAAAGGTTTTCATAATTTGATTAGACTTGTCATAATGTTGCCTTTGTAATTAAACTCAATCAATCAAAACCCTAAAAATTTCCCTCTTTCTACAGAACTTGAAAACTAATGCTTGGAATTGCATCCATGAGATTAACTGATTGTTAAATCAAACATGTGGTCATGCTTGATTAGGCTTCTCCTTTCAATCTGTATAAAAAAATAATGGTGAGCCAAGCAAATGTCATGACACTGACCTTAATGTTTGTGTCATCATCACCAACAATACACTGACATTGACAAAAGATAAATTTGAGTTTCAGTTGTGGTCTCAACTATAAAAGTCAGCAGATGTCCATGTGCTTGTGTTTCTGCCCTTCCCCAACATTAATCAGTTTCCTGGGAAACATAATTTAAGCAAATTCTTACACACGGATAACTTTACCATAATCAGATGAATTTGTCAACTAGTTGTCTCTCCCTGAATAAGTTAATACTAGTATTTAATTTAACCATAACAACCAATGGAATCATAAACCCAGCTCACTCAGCTATATATCAAACATGTTTAAACCTTTGCAATCATTGTAAGACACAGATTCATTCTGTTTTAAAATAAAAAGAAATCGTGGTTAATGCAAAAACTGATGCATTATTCAACATGTTTATGTATGTAAGTTGGAGGGGGAAAGAAAAGAAGAGACATATTGGGGTGGTTGACTTAGGAGAGAACAGCTCATGTTCTGCTTTGAGTGGCATGACATGATGAGGTATATATGGAGATAAGAAGAATCTTCAATTTAAAATCAAAGAGAGGATGTGCTTGAATCAGGACATTACTGTAGGTGAAGGAAACTTCACAGCATTAGAACAAGGAGACACAGGGGACAGCTATGTAGATCATATCATAGAATTAATTAATTAATTTGTATATATATATTTTTTGCTAAACTCCGGGAATGTGCCTAACCTAATTAATTAAATACTACCATTAATAAAATGATAAACAAATTATTGAATTTTATCTTTTTGGACAATTATTACTTAATTCCCAATTGTGTATTCTGTAATAGTTTAATAAACATTTTGTACTGGCATGCAACCCATTGAATCCTTGTGTTGTTTTCTGCATAAATTGAGATTGGTAAAAAAGAGGAACGCTAGCTCAAAGTTTACTTAATGAATATTGAGTAATGATCCATCCAATTATTATACAGTAATTTTTCTCAAAGTTGTTGAGATTATTAATCCTTCGAATTAAATTGATAATGATCTTTGGTTTTGAAAATTATACAAAAAGCTAAGAAATACGGGAGAAGTCAGGTATCATCTGAAAGCTACATGTCACAGAAGCTAGTTAAGGCCAAGAATAACAAACAGTACATTGTGTATTTACTTAACTGAACAACAAGTCTATAAGGGGATGGATGTGAATTGGCTTCTGGTACTCTCACAATTAATTGCACTGTACTGAATCTGCAAATCTTAACTAATCATGGATATTTCTTGTGTTAAAAAAATTTTCCCTAGCTTCCTCAATTCTTCACCCTGACTTTGTATTGGGAATCTTAGGGTGGACTTAGCTGAATTAGGGTATTACTTAATAATCTACCAAAACCAAAAACTCATTTTCAAAAATAGCTGTTCTTGGTTTTACATGCAGAGGTGGCGGTGTTGTAAGTTTATAGTTTTCCCAATGCTGCCAAAAGCCCTTAATTTTCAAACTCTCCTTAGACATATGCTAGTCAAATTATTGGCTGCTCCTCTCTATCAATTGCATCTGGACCGTCCATTGAAGATGGAACCCACTTTTACATGCTACGTGGACCAACCAGGTTAGACATTGGACACAAAAATTCAAATGTATATATGTCTTCAATCACTCTCTTGAAGGTGACATTGCTTTGCTATTAATTTGATTCCCTACCATCCTTCAACTTCACTTTCTCAACTTCTTTATCTCTCTTTCTCCTCTCCTCTATTCAAAGCTGTCATCTTTTTCATTGTGTTCCAGCTTCGCCACATGGGGAGACACTCTTGCTGTTACAAGCAGAAACTAAGGAAAGGTCTCTGGTCTCCTGAGGAAGATGAGAAACTTCTCAATTATATTACCAAGCATGGTCATGGCTGCTGGAGTTCTGTCCCTAGGCTAGCAGGTACATATCCTTTGTTTCTTCAATGCAGAAATGTTCAGTTTTCATCAAACATAACGCTTCCTCATATGAATACACATGTATGTATGCTGCCAGGTTTGCAAAGGTGTGGGAAGAGTTGCCGGTTAAGGTGGATTAATTACTTGAGGCCTGATTTGAAGAGAGGAGCTTTCAACCAGCAGGAAGAGAACTTGATTATTGAACTCCATGCAGTTCTTGGTAACAGGTATTCTATATATGCTACTTCTTGTTTTTGGTACTTTGGTCAACATTTCTAGAGGATGTATGATCAGTTTGGTTGTATTGGTAAATTTTATGTTACTCCTTCAGATGGTCTCAGATTGCAGCTCGGTTACCGGGGAGAACAGACAATGAGATTAAGAATTTATGGAATTCCTGCATTAAGAAGAAGCTAAGGCAAAGTGGAATTGACCCCAACACTCACAAACCGCTATCTGAGGTTGAGAATGATAACAAGGGCAAGCCACCTACAGCCAACAGGAACAGTGAGAAAGTTTCTGTAGGATCTAATGAACTTAAATTCAGTGAGAAACTCCCAATTGAGTTTTCTTGCAGCAGCAGCAGCAATGGGAACAATATGACAAGAACACCTCAGACTCAGGATTTGTTGCTGGAGACTTTTACTGCCTCCCATTACTGCTCCACCAGCACCACCACTACCACCACCAGTTGCAGGCCATCTGATGTGGTGGGGTATTTCCCTTTCCAGAAGTTGAATTATGGACCCAATATTGGATTCTCCATGAATCAAAGTACTTCTCTCTCCTACAATCCTAATTCATCCAGCTCCTCTGAGATGATTTCTGAGTTCAATTCTCAAACGGTTATCCCTACCATGTCAGGATCACTTTTCCAAACCCCTATTCACGTAAAGCCTTCTGTTAGTCTTCCTTCTGATAACCCTTCTTCTGTAGGCTTATGCGAAATGAACAGGGTGCAAAACTGGGAGGGCAGCAGCTTCAGCAGCAATGGAAGCAGTAGCAGTATTGAATTACAATTTGAAAGCAATGTCTACTCCTGGGGACTAACAGATTGTGGAAAATCCAATGCAGAACCTGAAATCCGTACACTGGAAGGGGATCCAGATGACCTTAAATGGTCTGAATATCTTAACGCACCATTTCTTCTTGGAACCACAATGCAAAGCCAATCCTCTCAAGCCATGTACAATGAGGTCAAACAAGGCATCTTCGCACCAGAAACAACAGAATCAGGCTTCCGATACGCATGCTAAGGATTGCCAGAGGCCTTTGGATATACCCTTTAACCTTTTATTTTCAGATGTAGGTGTGTGCTATAGTAATATTCTTGTCTTGACTTTGTATATGTGTCTTATACAAAACTTTTATGATTCTGTTACTCAATATATTAATTTATTTGTAAATTTTCATGAAACATGTTAGAATTTGAGAATAATGGAATTTCTGCTGTTTTTATTGGATTTTGAACACATCCACACAACTTTTGGTCATATTTCGCTTTTAATACTATCCTTTTCTGGGGTGAATGGAAAATGAAGGGACCATTTTTGTTAAATGGGCGTCCATTGTTGTCTCCTAAGAGATGGAGATAGTTTTCACTTTTTTGACAGTGTTTTCTTCCCTTGAAGACTTGACCCTTATATACTTTAAGAACAGGGAAACCATGGGATTAGAATGTAAAAATGAAATGCAATAAATCAATACAGAAGAGGGGAAAAACATATGCAACAAACTTCCAATTGTGCTGAAGCCAAAGAGGATATTTTAGTACACAGTGACAAACTCCATACAAACCACTAATCACATGTGTGGGGCTAAGGAGTTTTACTTGATCCGTGTAGTACAAATTTTTTGGGGTCCCCCCAAATTGGCATCCATTTTCATCCATTTTGTTAAAGTCATTAATTTTATTTATAATAATATTTAAAAATATTTATTTATAAATTAAATTTAATACATTAAATAATAAATATTAATTATTTTATCAATTCTCAATTATTTTTAATAAACAAATTAAAATAAAAATTTAATTATTTTAGTAGGTATAACAAAATTAATGATGACCATAACCATTCCTAAACAATTAAGGCCATATCAATTATTTTGCAGAAGCAAGCATCTCTCCCTTGAAATTGAATCTCTCATCTTAATTCCATGGAAAACATGGTATTTTCTTTCAACAATATCTCAGGGCTCTTGCTTAGTTGGCAGACAATGTGTATGTGTTATTTTTTAAATTCATACCACAAATACATGTGAACTAAATTATATTGAATAAGCAAATAATTATAATTTATTTTTGGTACTGGAGTTTTTTTTATTTTTGAACATTTTGACATGGGATGAGTTTGAAACCCGCCAAGAGATGAAAAATGCATCTATTCAATGGCTAATGTCATTAGGTCTCTAAGGTCAAGTGCGTGAAGTTTTTTTTCTTAATATCAAAAATTGACATATAAGAGATAAGAATGCAATGATGATGCCAATGTGAGTTATAAAATATATGGTTTTATTTAATAAATTTAATAATTATAAAAATTTATATAATATTGTCAAATTAATGTGCATTGCATTGCATTACTGCCGACAAAAGCACCAAGATGATCAAATAGAGTAAGCAACTTTGCTTTAGATTCAACTTAAATAATTGGATTTATTGATAAGTAAATATTATATGTAATTTAAATTTTAAGTTTTAGGGTTAGTACTCAAGTTAAATTAATTAACTGATATGAGATGTGCATCCTTAAAATCGTTTAAAAAATTTAATTTTAAGATATATAATAACCAACTCAAGAATACTATAATTTTTTTTTTTTTAAAAAAAAAACACACTATTCTAAATTTAGAGTGTGAATCTAAAGGCCTCATTTTGAAGATTTTAGATCTTAGAATAGCAAATATGTTGGGGTTTAATGAAAAGAAAAAGGTAGGCAACCATACCAAACCAGTTAATGATAAGGAATGTGCCAATGTGTGCATCAAATTATTTGAAGGAAAATATCAAATTATGGCTATTGCCTATTGCATTGTATTGAATAGTGACAAGGATATTTCTAATAATTAACATATCAATACAATACATTATAATATAGCAGGATGGAACAATGGAACATGACGAACATGATTAAACTAACTTCCTGTCTATTTGGCATTGGACTTTTATCCAAATTGAAAATGGTTCCATGATTCTGAGGAAACTAAACGACAAAGTCAAGTGTTTTTTTTAATTTTTTTTTCTTTGAAATATTAGTTGCCTACCGTAACAAAAGTTTCCATCTTTGATTTTAACTCTAAATTAAAATTTTTAAAGTTAGTGAGCACAACTCGATTGAGCTCTTATTGGTCTACAAGTCACTTGGTTGATGGTCATTTGGAGACCTCACCTCACCTCACCCTCCACAACCTCTGACCTTCTTTGTTCCTTGTTCCTTGTGTAGTTTAGTTCAGTTTGATTCATTTTGGACCTGCCATCCCCAGTTGGGGTTTTCTCATTTCTAGGGCAACTCAAGTTTAGGTCCATTGCTGTTTGCAATGTGAGATGTCACTATCCACAACTCTGTTCACTTTCATTATCAAAATGGTCCAAAGGGTACTAGCAACAGCAGCACCACAACTTTTTGATAGACAAGTCTTAATAACTTTTAAGATTAGTATCTGGATCAGATAAACAGGAGAGTGGAATGAATGCATTTTTTCCTATATAGATCTACCTCTGTCACAGATAAGATCAAATTCAAATGAAGCAACAAATGAAACTTAGATTTCATAACAAGTACACAAGAAGATATGAGAATGCAGCAGCATTCTTGCTGGTGCTGATCACGTTTGCATAATCAGCAGCCTTCATTTTTATTGTCTTCTAGCAATTTCCATTGAATTGCAAATTCTTTCAAATAACAGATGAGAATGAATTATACACGTTACTTAGCTAAGTAACTTGCACATGTATATGTGCATATGAGCCGACTAATGTAATTTCTATAATTTGAAAACCAGATTGTGGCAAGTATTGTCACAAGGGTATGGACAGTCAATGGCCTTCACCTCTGCTCTGTCAAAATACCAGTCTCCAACGGCTATAGCAATTGGCTGCGCATTGTTAACAATGAATTCATTAGATATTCTACCATAAACCATATAAGAAAAACATAAAGATAGTAAATCACAATATGATGAAAGGGAAATTCAACCAAACTGCAGCATATTGACACTCTCTTAATGAACTACAGTCATGTTTGGTTGGTGGTAATGACTATTTTTTTGGTCAAACTATAAAGTAAATTTGTGAAACTTCCTTATGAAGCTAGGAAGAGTTAAGACTTAATGTTAATAATTTTCTACTAAACTAAGGGATAAACGAGGAATATGTATTTCTTTCATTTTTTAAGGAATAGGTATTCCTTGATTCTTTACTAATGTACAAGTAAAACTAGACATCAAAGCTTAATTATTCCTAATTTCCTATGAAAGTTTCTTAGTTTTAGCTTGTTTTTATAGTTTGACGCCACTACCACCAACCAAACAAGCCCTGAGGAGGTAGAGGTTATGGCTGAAGATAGGACTGATGCTGACTAGATGGCCTGAGGAGGCCCAAGTACTGAACCATGGGGGTGTCATTTAGGTTTCTATCTGATCAATGTTTATCTTCCTTTTTCCCTCAGTCAAACCTTTGGTTGATTGCATGAAATGGTTACATGGATGAAAGACAGAAACTGAATGCATGGTTCAATTTATTTATTTATTTTTACTTTAGAAAATGTTCACAGAATAAGAGACTGCCCAAGCAAAAACAATCACAATATTTTTCTCTGATATACACCACTGTTTTGATGCACATACCTTTTTTCTAAGGACAGGAGAATCATCTGCAAACCAAGTGTCTTGTCTCTCGGTTTGACAGTGAGCAAAACATGAGTTTATGAATAGACCATTCTGCTTAGACATTGCAAATCCTGTTATAGCATGCAGCATTTGACTCCTGAAGCCTGTTTCAGATGACAAGATATTCTCTTATGAGTAGGATAAATATATCTATTATGTCTTGAGTTTCATATAAAATCAAAAAACCATGTTTGCTCAAGCAATTTCACATTTATGAATCACCTTGCAAAAACCTAATTTGCACTGGAGAACATTTTGCATGATTTAACCTGCAATCATGCCAAAATCCATGTGGATCTGCTGATGATGGAGCAATACTGGATTGTATCTGATTTCCAACAGGAAAAGGCAACTTAGTCCATTTGTCTAAATATAAATTTTTTCACAAGTTGTAAGACTGCTCCACAGAGCATAGATAGCATAGCACCATTACCAAATGGCATGGTAATTACATTGATATTAATACATTGGTTATTTTGAAGGACCATTACCTGCCATGAATCATAAGCTGCATTAAGGATAAAAAGTGGGGTTTTGATGTTGCCAATTAAGTTTTGAGGGAAGAAGCACTGAACAAAAGAAAGTACCAGGAAAGTTAGCAGTAGGAATAAACTCAAATTAGAAATGTCTAACAAAAGAATAATTTACCGAAGTTGGATCAAGGTGGTCAGTGCAGATACGTGGCAGGCTATTTTGCACAGCCTGTGATATACACAAGAATTTGTGCACGTCAAATTATCAAACTTAGTGGAGAAATATGCTGAAAAATGTAACTTAATGACAAAGCATACAACTTAATCATCTTCTCGCAGTCTATTTCACAACTAACAGAATAGACTCTAAACCATCATATTAATTTGTGTCTGCTTAGTCATAGCTGCCTGGGGCCTTGACTTAGCCTTATTATGTTAGTTAGATGGTACTGAAAAAACAAAGGGACAAAAAGGGGAATGAAAATTAAAAATGAAATGAAAACAGCAATATTCCCAACCATTATATATGAACATATCAATATAGTACCTGCAAGCCCACCACACCGCCATATATATTCCTCAGGGTGTGACTGCCAGACACATCAACCCTATAGTGCCAGACAGGACATGTAAAGCAAATATTTTAGCAAAAAAGGGTAAAGAGCTGGTTTACTAGATGCCCTCTAAATTATTGAAACAATCTGTTTCTTAATAGTGCTTTAAATAGGAGTGCAAAGGATATCTTCACTTACGCATCCAGGAATAGACCAGCATCACTCAGGCACTTCACTTTAGTGGTTCCTGGAAACAGGTTCCTAAACTCATCACAGTGTAAAATAGATGCTAGACCTCCAGCAGAACACCCCGAAAGAAGAGCCTAAAATGCAGTTATTTTTTGTTAGAGGAAGGATAAGCATGTAACAGGAAACGAAGGAAATAATAATCAAGATAAACACAAACCTGATTTGCCTTATGCATTCCCTTTGACATTAAATCCTCCATAGCAGCCAACCAAATACGTTGTCCTCTAAATTGCAGTTCTGCAGCCTAAATGTAAAAACTAGCAAATTAGAGATACCATAAAAATAGCATAGCCAGATGATTACTCAACAAAATTATAGTCAATAGTTTTAGTCATTAAGGGAAAGAAAAAAAAAAGCAGCTAAAGGTAAAATATTCAGAAATGAAAAAATTAAAGGGAAAAGAAACCTAAATAAATTTTACTTAAGAATGAGAAATAGGTTTTCCAGGCTTCAATTTAAGGTTGAGAAGGAGCAAATACTAAAAAGGTGTTTTTGTCTACCTTATCTTCACCATCCCCAGAAAAAGAAGCACCATCACAATAACGAAGCTTTACTCTGTTCCAGTTGAAAAAATCTGGAATTCCATATGAAATAAAACACATTGATGGTCAAAAAATCTAATAATTTCAGACTTGGAGTATTGTCAATCCAATAGTGTGCATATAGATATAGTTCAACAGCAAACCAGGATTTTCTTCAGCTTTATCACTCAATATTCCAGTGAATGGTATCTTCTTCTCCATGTATGTAGATGATCCACGGCGGGTCTTCTTGCGGTACACACAAGTTTTAATGTTATTACACCATCCTCCTCCCTGGCATATATCTCAGTTTCATCAGATAAATGAGACAGAAAAGAAAACATAAGATATTTATATGACTTGTTCAATACTCATCTACCTCCAGCAGTGTGTGTGAGTGACAAATAACTGTATTTTTCTATCAACTGAAATGTTTGTTTCTCACAAACCTCTAGTTGAATGAGCCAGCTATTTGCTCCTGATCCATAACCTCTATGCAAATGATAACCTGGCAACGTACCATCCAGACATACTGAAAGGGAAAGATGGAACAAGGAGGTAATTAAATTAGGCCAAGATATACTGAAAGTGAAAGATAGAAGAAGTATGCAATTAAATTAGACCAAGATATATAGACTGTTCTTAAAGTGAAAGAAATATGTAATTAAATTAGACCAAGATTTGAACCAAAATTTCAACAATGACTTTTATTACTATCTAGTCATGGAAAGATTTAGCAAATAAATTTTAAGAGATTGATTAACAGACAACATAATAGAAGAAAAATTGGAAATTGAAAAATTGATTCATAATTAGCCAAAGAACAAGTATTAAACAAACATATTTAAAAAAAATGGTATTAAACAAACCAAAATAAAAAAAGTTTGACTGAGGAGTGGTGAACTCAAAATCCAACACCACAGGGCAAAAACAAAATAAAATTTAATCTACCTAGAAAACTAACCAACACCCAAACATCCGGCTCCATTTTTTTATATGGTATTTGGTACAGTGAAGTACAAGTCACCATAATTAAGTAGTATAGAATAAGCAAACAAATTAGGAGAACAACAAACCAGATGTAACTCCAGCAGTTTTGTGTCATATTTTACCAAAAAAAAAACCCATAAAAAAATGGGGGTGGGTTAAGAAGAAGAATTTGATACATCTAAATCCAGAAGTATGAAAAAGAAAAGCAGAGAGTGAACAAGTAGAAGGAACCTGCTCCTTTTGCGCCAGCACTTTGAATGAGAGTAAGTCCTACCATTACAGGATTGTAATTAGCATTAGAGATTCCATATTCATAAGACTCAATAAAAGACAGCTCCGTTTCATTGAAATCCAGAAACCCATTAACCAGTTTCCCAAATACAAGTCCTAAAACTACTCCAACCCACAAAAGCTTCATCTTTTGCCACCCAAATCTGGAGACAAAGCTTGAATCTGGAACAAGTGTTTGTGTTTGCAACCTAACTTACTGCTTTAGCTAGTAGTGCAGTGCAATGCAGTGCAATGCAGTGCGGCATTAAGTAATAGAGAAAGAAAATGCAAATTTATAAGCAAGGAATAGTCTTTATGGGGAAAAAAAAAAAGGGGAAATGTGACTGGTTTGAACTTTGAACTTTGATTTGAAGGAGCTTTATTTTTTGGGAGGTTTGTAGAGGGAGAGAGGATTAGCAAAGAAAAGGAGAGTGATTTTGCCGGGCTTTTTGGGTTTTCAAGGTTATAAATTAAATAAATATAATAGTAGAGTGGAGGCAATGTACATGAAATGAAATGAAATCTAGGAGGAAATGAGATCCAGAAAGAAGGGGCAGTTTAGCAGCATGTGATTTGAGTAAAAGATGAAACCAACTGCGTGATTGGCGTTAATGACATAAATGGGTAATGATATCTAATCTAAAGTGGCATACAGACAATCCATAGTTACCTTTTAGCGCTCTTTTATTTATTTCTGTGCGGTGGGGTGGATCCAAACCTTGAGAGCCTTCCAGCTGTTTTGTTGTTGCAGTATGACAACTTTAAGGACATTATCTTGGTTCTTCACAGGTAAAAAAAAAAAAAAGAAGAAAAGAAAAAAGCCTAAGGTAATCATCTCTTGTAAATATTTGTTTCAAAATTGGAATCCTCAATTTAAGTGTTGCAGGTCTAAAAGAAACGTTTTTTTTTCTTTTAAAGTAAATATATTAAAAATTTTACATTTTGTAATTTTAATTATATTAAATTGTAAAATAAAAATTATTAAATAAAGAGATTGTTTCTAATATTAAAAAACTCATCACTCATCTAATTGTTTGAGTTCTGCAACTTAATAAAATATGAATTGTAAAACACATTCTTATTAATAAATAGATAAAGTGACTAGATATGCAAAAATGGTAGAAGCCAAATGATCCAGTGACACCTTGCTTCGTAGATTCTCCTGCATTGCCTTTTCTGCTAGGCATACAATACAAGTAAAGAATACGGCTGAAATGGGCAATCTTTCTTCTCTCATTTCTGAATCTTAATTATCCCTTAATCATCTGCCTAAATTAAGTTTAATTATATCTCCACTTTTTCTTCTAAAATATCAACTTGCTCTAAAGTCTAAACCAAACCAATGGGCAGGTAAAGGCAAAGTAGGGTCATGTAATCAACAACTGCGCACAGCAAAGGGTTCCATTTCACATTCCTAATCATGATTAATTGGGATCAGGACCACCCCTCTTCCCCTATCTACCAGCAATCAACTTTTAAATCCATATTTAATCAGCTCCTACCGTTACCCTTGATGAGATTGTTACTACCAAACAAAACAAAAGTTTCAGTGTAGGAAAGGAACAAAACCCTTTTCTCTACAGATAAGTAAAGTTGCACATTCTTTATCAATTTGTTGAGGGAAAGGGAACGGTAGCTATACCTCTACTACATGCCTATCTTCATTTTCAAGCTTCCATGAGTTTATGCAAATTGTTCCATGGCAACATGTGCTGCATGCTCCCTTCGTTCCAAGTAAACATAAATTCCATCACACAACACATAACTTCCTCTAATTAAATTTTTGTGCATTTCTTTGTAATTTTTTTTTTTTAGATGAATCAAAAAATTTATAATAATAGAGAGTATAAGGGGTACTCCATTCATGGTTTTAAAAACACATTACAAGATAGTAACAATTAAAGCACTTCAAGTCAAATCAAAACAGGAGGGATTGAAAGCCTAAGTAAAACTAACTTCTAGTAATTTTTTGAACACAAAAACTAAGGGAGTTGCACCAGTGAAAAAAAGAAAACACATAACTTCTAGTATTTCTTTGTAATCTAATGTTGTAAGATGTAAACAATGAACTAATTAGGCTACCCAAATCCCAACAGCTTCTTTAGGGAATGTCTATATTTCCATTATAAGCTAATTCAATTTGAAGAAAGACAAAGGAAAAATAATTTATTAAAAAAGATATTACACTTAAAAAAAATGATCTAATTTATTTATTAATTTTAATTTTTAACATAACTTGAAGTCTTTTTTTTTTCTTTTACCACATTAATAATTATTCCATTCTTAAAAAGGACACATCCCAATTTCTAAACTAATATATGTGAAATTTTAATTATAATAAGTGTGTTTTTATGCAATTTTGTAATTTTCTCTATAATGTCAAGTAAAAATGAAACAAATAAAATATGCTATAATATCAAGGGTTAGATTTACTAAAAACATAAGTATTATCAGAATTTAAATTTTAGAATCAATATACAAAGAAATTAAGACTTAATTTCACAATAGTAATCTGCAACTACAGTTATAGGTTTTTTGATCCTTTAATACTCTTAAAATGTATAAAATATATTTTATATATTTAATATTCATTTTAATTAATGTTTTATATATTTTTAAAATTAATAAAAAAAATATAAAAACTAAAAAATAAAGCATTAAGAAGTTCTGTCTAACTTTCTAAAATGTATAATGAGCTCCTGCATGCATATTGGTAAACATCATAGAATCCTGTCTTGGGCCTTATATAATCTACCTGACCTGACCAGGCCTCCGCTCTGTATCTATATTGAGCTTTATTACCCACTCACCAGGCCCACCCATATATACTGCTCATTATACCTTTGCGGGCTAAAATCAATTTTTAGCCCCACACTTTATAAAATTAGTAGGTTTTAACTCTTAACCTTATAATATAACATTTTTAGCTTTTTACCTTACAAAGTTGATAGGTTTTAACCCCTCACCTTGCACAATTGATAAGTTTTAACCCTTCACCTTATATTATGGTACTTTTAGTCCATTATCTATACGAATTGAAGAAAATAACTCTCACTTAATATCAAATTATAATGTTCTGTTAGTTTTGTTAGCTAACTGTTAGTTTTGTTAGCTAACTGTTAGTATTCGTTAATATTTCATTAATGTAACTAAAAAATAAAATTGAATTTAAATTTTATGTTTTTAATAACGAAATACTAATGGATGTTAACAGTCAGTTAATAGAACTAACAGAATGTCATAACCCAATATTAGGTGAGAGTTATTTTCTTCAATTCGTACAGGTGAGAGACTAAAAATGTTATAATATAAGATGAGGGTTAAAATCCATCAACTTTGTATGGTGATGAGTTAAAACTTATCAAATTTATAAGGTAAAGAGTTAAAAGTGTTATATTATAAAATAAAGGGTAAAAACCATATCAATTTTGTAAGATAAAGGGCTCAATGTTGGTTTTTGCCTATCTTTGCGTAGACGGGGCGGGAAAAGCTAACTGATTCTTCTTCTTCTTCTCTCACTCAAGTCTCATACTCTGATTCCACTCTGCGCAAAACCTAAGTAAAGTCGATTTCTGAAGATGGGGATAAAGGTTTGTTAATTCCAATTCCGAACCCTCGACTGGAAATCAATTAGTAGCGCTATCTATTTCTGCTTCTTAACAAAATTGAATTGATTTTCTTTAGGGTTTAACAAAGCTTCTAGCCGATAATGCACCCAAGGCCATCGAGGAGCACAAATTCGAGAGCTTTTTCGGCCGAAAGATCGCCATTGATGCTAGCATGAGCATCTACCATTTCCTTGTACTCTTTTTATATATATATATATATATATATATAAATTAATTAATTGTAATTATTTATTCCCATATGATATTCCCTTATTTTCATGACTGCAGATTGTGGTGGGAAGAAGTGGGACTGAAATGCTTACTAACCAGTCAGGTGAAGTCACCAGGTTCTTATTCTACATTTTTCACCTTTGTTATTTCTTTATCTTGCTTCATTTCTTTTCTTTTGTTTAATGAATTTTAACATTTTATCTTTGATTTTTTTTTTAGTCATCTACAGGGCATGTTCACTCGTACTATTCACCTACTTGACGCTGGGATTAAGCATGTGTAATGTGTTTCTTCACCTTGATTTCCATCAGTTATGTTCTTAATTCATTGGTTGTTCACTTTTTTCTATATATTTATACTACTTCTCATAATTTTGTTTGCATCTCTTTCCAGCTATGTGTTCGATGGGCAGCCTCCAGATTTGAAAAAGAAAGAGCTTGCAAAACGGTACTCTTCTTTCTTTATCTTACTACACAGCTTGCTACACAATTTTTCAATGTCTACTATCTATAGCTACTCACACACACGTAGCTAGTAGTTGACAGTGCTTGTGCTTGTCTTGTCTAATTTTGGATTGCAGTTACTCGAAGAGGGTAGATGCTATGGGGGATTTGGCAGAAGCCGTGGAGGTACCCCTTTTAATTTGATCCCTAGTTGGGAAGTTGTTCTTCCTTATATCAACTTGTGATATTTAGCTACCATTTTTTTTTTTTTTTTTGTAATGCAGTCAGGTAGTAAGGAAGACATTGAAAAATACAGCAAGCGGACAGTCAAGGTGAGTCTTCTTTTCCTACCCTTTCTTTCCATGTTTTGCATTATCCCTTATGATAAGCATATAGGATGCATCATCTTCTTGAACACTTATATTTTGCTTCTTTGTTTGTGTTATAAATAAAAAATAAAAAATAAAAAAAGAGGGAAATAGTGCATTCAAGTTATTATTGCTTCTAATTCCACTACTTTTTCAGGTGACAAAGCAGCACAATGAGGACTGTAAAAGACTTTTAAGACTCATGGGTGTGCCTGTGATAGATGTGAGTTTATATTACTTCAAGAAATTTCTTGTGGGCATAAGGTTAAGTATTTTTCAGTAATATAGAATAAATTGAAGCTGGGAACCTGTATTCCTATTTCATCAGGCCCCTTCGGAAGCAGAGGCTCAATGTGCTGCACTTTGCAAGTTGGGAAAGGTATGTGTCCCCTTGATTCATGATTAATTAGTGCATGTTAGAGTCTATTAGTATAAAACATGAAAATCAAGGAACTCATATATTAGTGTTTGGTTTACTTTTCAGATTTCTTCTCCATTTGTTCAAATGGCCAACTTTTCTATGATGTATTTAATCCTTATTTGGGGATTATGCTTTGAACTCACATACTAAGAAAATGCTAGTTAGTAATTGAAAGCTATTTGTTTCAGGTTTATGCAGTAGCTTCTGAGGACATGGATTCTTTAACTTTTGGAGCTCCTAGATTCCTTCGCCATTTGATGGATCCTGGTTCAAGAAAAGTCCCTGTAATGGAGTTTGAAGTTGAAAAGGTGCTTTGAATATTGAATATGATCTATTTGGGTTGTTATTTAGGCTCCTTTTTGTTGAGTTTTGAATTTTGTTTTTTGTTTATTTTTATTTTTTTATTTATTAACTATTACTATATTTAGAAACCAGAGTTTATTATAAAAAAAAATTAGAATTTAACGTATTTAATCTAAATATAATCTTGGTTACTAATATAAAAAAGGAAAACCACAAACCAAAATTCAAAACTCAACTAAATGGAGGCTTAGTCTTCTATGCTAATATTTTAATTGACAAGTCTTTCAGATTTTTTAGGATCCAAATTTTACTGTGGTGTGGATCAATTCACTGACTTATGCGTTCTTTGTTTTTCAGATTCTTGAGGAGTGAATCTTACCACGGATCAATTTATTGACTTATGCATTCTTTCTGGATGTGATTATTGTGAAAGCATTTGGGGTATTTGAGATTTCTTTTCCGGCATTTAATTGGAAGGGTATATGCTTTGCATTAGAATTGGTTAAAGGATATGTTGTTTAAATCCATAGGCACTGGGGGACAGACAGCTTTGAAACTAATTCATCAGCATGGCAGTATAGAGAATATAATGGAGAATATAAACAAAGATAGGTATATTGTTTTTCCTTTGCTTGAAAATTATCTTTCTGATGTGTTGTTTTTTGCTTGCTATGTTTGTGCCATGTGAGATGATTCAAGTGACTGATATTTATTGTTATTTTCACTGAATTATGACTTCTGTAAGTTTTGGTAATATTTATGAGATATTTGAATATTTAGTTTTTCTAAGCAAGTGATTTTGCATATAATTAATTATGTGAATGACTAATATTGTACTCCATATTCTCAAATCTATTTGGTAACATTGTTGTTTTATCTCTAAAATGGGAATTCCCTCCTGATTGGTTACCATCAGAAAACTGTTGATAATATATCTCAAGCACCTTTACTGCCACAAAGGAAAAAAATTATAACAGTGCTCCTTGACTTTAAGAGCTTCCAAATTGATGGAACAGGCAAGTGTCTTTTCTGACTAAATTATTGCTATCCATATTCAGGTATCAAATACCTGAAGATTGGCCTTATCAAGGAGCTTGACAGCATTTTAAAGAACTATTGGTCCATTCTGGTGATGAACAACTTGATCTTAGGTGGACTGCTCCAGATGAGGAAGTGACTGTCTCATTATCCTGATTGAATGCTCTGTTCCATATATTTATTAATATTATTTTTTGGTTTGTACATCCTTGGAACATATAAAGGGTTACCTTATTTTGCCTCTTTCTATTTAACAGGGGTTGATTGCCTTTTTGGTGAATGAAAATGGCTTTAACAGTGACAGAGTGACAAAGGTGTGTGCATTCCAAATTAAAAATGGTTTATTTCACACACACACTATGTATTTATATCTATTGGTTTTCTACATCTAAGTTGGTCTATTTCCCAATATATATTAGGCAATAGAGAAAATTAAAGCAGCAAAAGACAAGTCATCACAGGGTCGGTGAGTAATGCTTAACCATATAAAAGTGGTTCACTTCTTTTAATTCCTTCACTGATCATGCTTTATTTATTTATTTATTTTTGCAGACTAGAGTCATTTTTTAAGCCTGTTCAAAGCACATCTGTACCTACTAAGCGGAAGGTATGTATACATCAGGCATTTTGGGAAACCAGCACTTGATTCATGTTTGTCTTATTGTGACTGGATTCTAATTAAAAATGGCTAATTTTCATTCCTTCTCTGATAGAATTTCATGATCATGCAACTTCAATTTTCTTGCTAGATCTTCTTTTATCTGGATCATGTTAGGTCTCACTTTGTTTTTGTTAAGGCTGTTAGGAAATTTGTTTGTCCTACTCACCATTATCATAAAAAAAGCAGTACTTTCTTATGCTACTACAACTAGCAGTGACTGAAAGAAGGTACTTCTATAGAAGTATAGAAACATGCTAGGTTTCTATATTTCATATTTTTTTTTTTATTTTTTTTTTTGGACTCCTAAATAGGTGCTTTATAGTTTTGAGAAATTATTTTTGGTTGGATATCTGCATGCTTTTTGCTCAAAATTTTACGTAAAAACTGGTGTGAAAATAACTCATTCTTCCATGCTTGTTCTGATCTGTTGGAAGTCAAGAACTGATTGGCTGCTACTATAATGCCTGAGCTCACTGGTTGACAGGGAACCAAATGCATGCTTCAATCTCCCAAACCAACTGTCAAGTCTAAGATATTCTCTCTGCAAGTTTGTAATATTCTGAGGCCCTACTGTGTTGGCAGCCAAAGCCTGCCAACTCTAGGTCTACATTCCAAGCACTCAGTACCATTTTCTAGAGGTCTCTGCTTCAACGCATGATGCCGAAAACCCTGGTGAACCTTCAGCCAATCTAAGCTCTAGTCTATTCATTTAATGTTAAAGATTTTACATAGTTAAAATTAATGTTAGGAGAAATAGAGTAGCTTGCTATTATTATTATTCTCATTTTATAGTTAATTCAGTGGGAAGCATCCTACCTTCCTTCCCCTCACCCTTTGCCTCCCTTCTTCTGTGGTGTTTTTCATTTCAATTGCGTTTGGTAGTTAAAATTTTACAATTCTAATTCTTTTTAGGGATCGAGTTGCCAAGCAGTTTTGCCATAACAAAATGAGTTTGAAGAAAATTATAGTTTCTTATTTTATCTTTTTAGATATTGTTACTACAATCATTTTGGCATCAGTGATATTCCTTTCATTTTGCCCCTAGTTACTTAAAATCGAGAGTTGGTCTCAGTATGAAGTTCAAGGGGAAAAGAATTAAGCAGAAACAATGTAACTTGTACAGGATCCCTGCTGTTAGAAGCATTGACTCCGTTCTGCCACCATTTTGAAGTTTCCCTAGAGCTTCTTGAATTGCAGGGTTTGGATAATCATGTTTGGTTATTGTTCTGTTCTATCCATGTTCACCTCTCCCTCTGAATTCGACACCCTCTGCATCGCAATACTGGTTTTGATTATGTTCTTAGTTGTGGTTCACTATATAAATTTTTTTTGATTGCCTTATCAGGAAACGCCAGAGAACACCTGTAAAGAAACTTCTAATAAAAAGTCCAAGGCTGTTGGTGGTAAGAAAAAGAGGTTATCATAGCTGCATTTTATCAGGTAAGGACACGGTGTTTTTACAATTTTTTCTCCTTCGTGTTTTGCAGCTTACAGTATATGTTTTAACAACAGTTTTCTTTTGAAGTTTTCCCAGGAGGTAGCTTTGTTGGAGCTCAGAAGCAAGAAAACAGAAGGTGAAAATCAAGGAGAGATCAACAGGAAGAGAGAAAAACCAGAAATAAACATTAAAAGGAAACATGAAAACCATACGTACTTCGTTCTTCTCTTTATTATTATACATTGGTAGTAGGTGAACAATTTACATAAAAAATATTGTACATATCACACTGCAATAAAAGATACACTATATTGATATGATTTTCACCTACTCCAACTAAAGCAAAATATTGTTCCATTTAACTAAGTATCTAGTTGAAATTCAATTCTTCAACAAGCTTGCAAGCTGAGATAATGGATGCATGTTTATCCATTTTTTAGTGTTAAAGTTAGGATTGCATAATTCATTTTAAGGTAGATTAATCTAATGTAAAAACCTATACTGCGGTTAAACAAGTAGGTTAATAAATTTGATTTAAGATTTTCTGCCTTAGCCTTTGCGGGCACAAATCCGCAATCCATATGAACTCAATAACAACCAACCAGCCAAATGGTTGAAATTGTAGATGAGACCCAAGCCAATTACTAGTAATATCATAAGAATGGGAAATCGTTTCTCATTAACATCAAAACCACTTCCACGCCTACCCATAGTTTGTGAATGAAAAAATAGATATAGGCCAGAACCTACAAGGGACACAAATACAGTCAAATACCCCAAAAATAACCGTCACTTCCCTCCCTCACTATAAATACACTCAATCATCCATCCCTAACTTGTCTTGCTTTCCATTCTCAACCATGAGGCCCCTTCTCATCATTCTTGCTCTTCTACTGGCAAACGCTGCTGCAGATTGTGATGTGCTTCAAGATCTCTGCGTTGCCGATTTGTCCTCAGGTATGTCCTACCATATCCATCGTAAATATATATACCATATAATGTTCCTTGAATTAAAAATTAACTCATCCAAATCCATACACGTACGGCAGAAGTGAAAATAAATGGGTACACCTGCAAGAATGCTGCAACTGTAACTCCGAATGATTTCTTCTTTGCTGCCCTTGCCAATCCATCCCCCATCAACAACAACACCCTGGGGATTGAGGTGACTCTTGGTAATGTTGAAAAAGTCCCCGGACTCAACACGCTTGGTATTTCTGTAGCACGCATCGACTACGCCCCTGGTGGGATCAATCCTCCCCACTCGCATCCACGTGCCTCTGAGATTATCTTCGTTCTGGAAGGCGAGCTGGAGGTTGGATTCATAACCACTGCAAATGTGTTGATGGCAAAACAAATCAAGAAAGGTGAGGTATTTGTGTTCCCAAAAGGGTTGCTCCATTACCAGAAGAACATTGGGAAGGGGCCTTCTGCTGTTATTGCTGCCTTTAACAGCCAGCTTCCTGGCACTCAGTCTGTTGCTGCCTCCTTGTTTTCAGCCACACCAGCATTGCCTGATAATGTCTTGGCCAAGGCATTCCATATGTCTACCCCGGAGGCTGAAAAGATTAAGTCAAGGTTTGCACCCAAGTTGCTAGATGTCAGTCCTCTGAATTTAATACAATCAAATTTGGTGGATATTTGTAAGCCATTAATTCATTATGGTATCATAACATTAATTGGCAAGGAACTACAATACTCCATCACACAAAATAGATCATTTTAAGTTTGCATATCATCATAATGAAATGACCATGTTTACAACTTCAGGATTAGGAACAGAATTGTTCCTTAAGAGGAAAGAAACCCAAAAAACAAACCCTACGAATAAGGTACCCCACCACCAGAATTTAACTGTTGATAAGAAGAGATCAGGAAAGCAAAACCAAACCCAGCAGCGCTAGCTGGCCTCAAACCTCAGACGAGACGAGAAAGAACAAGACCACTAAACCTACAAGCCATCCGCAATCTGAGTGAGCATATCGGAAAACCAATAAAATATTGTTGACACCGTCCTGAAAAGGACTCCCATTGCATTTCAACAGGGACTACCGTAAAAAGATATATAATTCATTTCAACTTTGAATTTTGCACCGATTTTGTTCTTAAACTAAAAATTGTATTGTGCCAATTTATTGAACACAAGCCTATGATGGATTTAAGACGGGTAGGGGTTTGTTGGTAAAATACTCAACGTCTAGGACTGGACAAATTAAAATCTAATATGAGGAATTTGCGACTCTTTTTTTACTAGGAAAAAGGACAAACTGAAAGGATCAGGTGCGGCTTTTCCATCTCTTTACCACTACAAATGGCAGAGTCTCGATTGCAAAGAAAAATGGCGTGCAAATACAACCCATCTAAACAAGTTGGACTCAACCCTGTTTGTGAAATTGAATTTACCCTGAATTCCATCTAATCTAATTTTGGTTTGAGGAATATATGGGATAAATAATGTCGCTACTCTCCTGCATGCCTCCAATCCAAATGTGATAAATTAATTGTTCCTGAGTCCTGACCAGAAAATTTTGAGTTTAAACTAGAATTAATGTAGTGTTTGTACTCAATGAATTAACCCATGCATTTACCTTTATTATCTTATATATTTCTACTTTTCAGAATTATTAATTACTTGAAAGCACATTTATGAAGATGCAAAAGATCCACTTTTGCTGTTCCATTGCAGCAACACCATAAGGGGCAGAGGCAGATGAGTAGTACTTCAGTACCTCCCAGTTCAT
>BPVZ01000178.1:157182-167697 GCA_020521535.1 Rubroshorea leprosula | reverse complement strand
CAAATCTTTTACAATTGCAGTTCCGAGATCTTCTAAATCTGGGATTTCATGGAGACAATCCAGGACTTCATGGAGGTGATTTACTTTCCTTAATACGCCCCCGCAAGACGGTGGTGCCATTTGCAACTCCGATCTTGGACCGTAAGTGAGAAAACCGGATGGAAGAGAGGGGCTTTGTGAGCCCATCAGCAAGCTGATCTTGGGACGCAATGTGGGAGACATGAAGAACACGTTGATCAACTAAATCCCGAACAAAATGCAAGTCTATAGCTATATGCTTCATGCGCGAGTGCATAACAGGATTTAAGCTAAGATAGGTGGCGCCAATGTTGTCACAAAAGATGGCGGAAGAAGGGGAGCAAGAGATCCCAAGTTCACCAAGCAAATGTCGAATCCAGACAACTTCAGAGGCTGTAGCAGCGAGAGCACGATATTCTGCCTCGGTGGAGCTTCGAGCAACAGCTTTTTGCTTTGCAGCTCGCCAAGAGATCGGATTCTGACCAAGAAAAACTATATACCCAGTGGTGCTAACCATTGTATCCCGATCTCCAGCCCAGTCCGCATCTGAATAGGCATGCAAGTTGAGAGAAGATTGAGGCCGAAGAAGCAACCCGTGAAACAGAGTACCGCGCAAGTACCGCAGAAGTCGTTTTGCTGCCTGCCAATGCAGCTCTGTGGGTCGATGCATAAACTGAGCTAATTTGTTGACAGCAAATGACAGGTCAGGTTGAGTGAGAGTGAGGTACTGGAGGGAACCAATAAGACGCCGGTAATCGGAACCATCTGAAAGAGCAGTGCCAGAGAGGAGCTGCGGACCAGTATTAGTAGCAAGTGGCGTGGCTACCGGCTTAGCCTCATGCATCCGAAAACGATGGAAGAGATCATTAACATACTTGTGTTGAGAGAGGAAGAGTCCTACACTGGTGGGAACTGCTTCAATGCCAAGAAAATAGCTAAGAGTACCCAAATCTTTAATGGAGAATCTGGTACTCATGCAATTTATCAGAGAAGACACAGCAGAGGGATCACTACCAGTGATGAGGATGTCATCCACATAAACAAGGAAATAAATCCAGGTCGAATTCCGGTGATAAACAAACAAAGAGGAATCGGAGCGAGAATGGGAGAAACCTTGAGAGATAATAAACTGCTTGAGTTCCTGAAACCACACCCGTGGAGCCTGTTTTAACCCATAAATAGATTTCCGCAACCGGCACACGTGATGAGGAAGAGCAGGATCAACAAAGCCAACTGGTTGTGCCATGAACAATTTTTCCTCAAGATGCCCATGCAAAAAGGCATTGTTGACATCCAATTGACGAATAGGCCAATTCCTGCTAACAGCAATAGACAACACAGTACGAATGGTAGTTGGCTTAATCACCGGACTAAAAGTATTAGAGTAATCCGAACCTGGACGTTGATGAAAGCCTTTGGCAACAAGGCGTGCTTTATAGCGTTCAATGCTACCATCTTTGGTGCGTTTAATATGAAACACCCACTTACAACCAATAAGGTGCTAATCAGGAGTAGAAGGAACTAATTCCCAGGTTCCTTGACGAACCAAAGCACTAAATTCCTCAGACATAGCCTTCCGCCAATTGGGATCTTTCAGCGCTTGAGTCACACAAGTGGGTTCACAAATGGGAACAGGAGAGGTGGAGACGGCTTGGTGGATGAATTTAGGCTTAAAGATGTTGTTTTGAGAACGGGTAAGCATGGGGTGAGTTCGAATGGGCTCCGAAGGTGGCAACGGGTGAGGTTGGGGAACGGGCTCAATGATAGGCTCAGAGGAGTGTGGAGGGAGATGTGGGGAAGCGATGGAGGTGGGTGCGTGTGGCTGCTGGGATTCGGGTGGAGGAGCAGAGGCTGGGCGGGTTGGTGAGGTAAAGGGAGGTTGGGAGGTGCGGACTGTTGCAGGAGGTACAGCTTCGTGAACCAAAGATTCATGAGGAGCCACAGCAGAGACAGCGGGTGGTGATGGCAGATCGTCTAGGCTATCCAACCGGAAATCAGGTTGTTGAAGACACGAGTGTTTAAATGGTGCAGGAAAGGTGTGCTCTTGAAAAATAACATGTCGAGAATAAAACACTTTTTTTGTAGAAAGATCAAGGCATTTGTAACTCAAATTCTCGGAGGAGTATCCAACAAATAAACAAGGGCGAGAGCGGTATTGAAGCTTGTTGGAGTTATAGGGTCGGAGCCATGGAAAACAAAGACAACCAAAAACCCAAAGTTTATGATAATTTGGCTTAAGACGAAACAATGTTTCAAAAGGAGATTTATGTGCAATGGCTTGAGAAGGGAGTCTGTTAATGAGGTAAGTGGCTGTGAGAAACGCAAATGACCAAAAACTAGAAGGAAGAGATGCAGTGTGCAATAGAGCAAGGCCAGATTCGACTATATGTCGATTCCGACGCTCGCTAATGCCATTAAGTTCAGGTGTGTATGGTGGGGTAGTAAAATGTGAGATGCCATGTTGAGATAAAAAATGACGAAGAGCCACATATTCGCCCCCGCCATCAGTATGGAGGTTCTTGATTTTTGTATCAAATTGATTTTCAACCAATAATTTAAATTTTTGGAAAACCGAAAAGACATCAGATTTGCGTTTGAGTGGGTAAAGCCAAATATATCGACTAAAATGATCAATAAACAACACATAATAATTAAAACCATCAATTGAAGTAACAGGGGCAGGGCCCCATACATCGGAAAAGACATGTTCAAGTGGTGTAGTACTGGTGATGGATGACTCAGAAAAAGGCAATTTATGGCTCTTAGAGCATGAGCAAGAATCACATGAAGAAAAATTGATTTTATTAGATAAAGGAAGATTAAAGGAAGTGACAACATTTTTTAGGGTCTTGATGGAAGGATGACCTAGACGAGAATGCCAATTCGCCATGGTAGTGCGTTCTCCTATGAAGGCATGTGGTTGAGGACTAATTTTTCCTTGAATTTGATAGATCCCATGAATGTTTGGTCCTTGAAGCAGTATCTTCCTCGTGCAAGAGTCCTTCACCAGAAAATAATTAGAGTGAAATTCAACATAAACATTAGCAGTTTTGCATAGTTGAGAAACAGAAATTAAATTTCGAGAGGCGGATGGAACACATAAGACATTATGAAGAGGTAAGGAGGACTTTTGTGTGTGTAGGGTGGAGTGACCCACGTGTGTGATTTTCAAACCTGTTCCATCACCAATTTGCAGTTCATCAGGACCATTGTATTCAGAATGAAGTGCTAAGTTGGCCAAGTCTGTTGTAACATGATTATTAGCACCGGAGTCCAACAAACAATCATCAAGAAAACCATGTGAAGAGGATGCAAAATTAGCCATTGGGCCAATGGACTGCACCCGAAAACTGGGGCAATTTCGAGCCAAATGTCCAGCATGTCCGCATAATTGGCAAGTGAATCCAGTGGGCCGAGTTGGAAACCGTGGGCCTTGGCCACGACGTCGATGCTGATTGGGCCTATTGGATTGATTAGAACTTCCCCGTCCGTGGTGTTGTTGGGAATGCCATTGAGATTGTCGACCAGAGGTAGGAAAGGGGCCTGCACTAGAAGAGGTAGATGATGTTAATCTAGCATTAGAAGCAAAGTAAGCTGTTACCGGGGAGGTGTCAATCCGAGCTTCGTCTCGGCGTAAACTTTCTTCATGGGCCACTAATCTATCATGTAGATCATCAAAAGAAAGAGATGAGTCCCGAGTCCGGAGGGATGTAGCAATTTCCCGAAACTCTGGTCCTAGTCCATTGAGTATATAAACAGTGAGATCATCATCAGAAAGTGGACGATCCACGGTGCCAAGCTCGTCTGCCACAGTTTTCAAAGAGCGAAGATACTCAGAGACTGGACGACCATCACGTTTCATGGTTTGGAGCCGTTCCTTGAGTGTTATGACCCGTGTGCGAGAGCAATTGGCATAAAGTTTGGCTAAGGTTTCCCAGGCTTGCTGTGCAGTGGCAGCGGCAGCTATGTAAGGAGTGATGTTCTCTGAAACAGAGGTAATTAAGGCATGACGGAGGAGCTGATCCTGGCGTGCCCACAGACTGTAGGTGGGCTCAGTTGCTACAGGACAAGGATGAGATCCGTCAAGGAAACCATCAAGTTCATAGCCTCCAAGAAGCGACACGAACTGAGCTTTCCAAGAGAGATAGTTGTTGGGTGTGAGTTTGACGGGAAAAGCTGCAGAGTTAAAGGAAATTGGATTCCGGGTGATGTTGGGTTCAAGCATGGTTACGGCCGAGTGTTTGGATGCTGCTGAGTTGGGAGTTTCGTCACGAGTAGCCATAGGATCAGTGATCTCGTGAGAGAAGGTATGCTCTGATACCACTGTTAAGGTATGAAGGCTTGAATCAGAGAAGGATTTCTTCATAGTATTATTACTGAATGGAGCAGTACAATTTATACACTACAGAATCTAATCAAACTAGGAAACACTATTTACAATTACAGTTCCAAATCTTTTACAATTGCAGTTCCGAGATCTTCTAAATCTGGGATTTCATGGAGACAATCCAGGACTTCATGGAGGTGATTTACTTTCCTTAATAATTGCAACGAAGACTACATTGCTCAAAGATGATGAGATTCCTGAAGATGGTTTCTGTTGATGGAGTAATTAGCAAAGGTGGGATTTCAAGGATACCGTTGTTGAATCTTACATCCATGATGTTTCTTGACTCAGCTTTTTGAAATTTAACTCCCGCCTCTTTAAGTCTGGTGACAGAAGGAATAAGGGTCCTGTCTTCGAACTCCCTGTATCCCAACTCAATAATTTTTCCCATTTCTGATGAGAAACACAAAAAATGCCACACAAAATCGACCAAATGTATAAAATTTGTGTCATTCCTAGATTGAAGCCCTATTTGAATGCTTTGTAGTTCTCCAGGTTCATAATGAGAAATAGCAGAACTAAAGAATCTAACAGCCAGCTCAACCAAAGTTAAACTAATGCGTTTAGGATCATCACTGGTTGTGTCAAACAAAAGCTCCAGCACAACCCATGGTATTTGGTTTTCTAGCAATAACAGGTCGTGATAAATGACCTGCATCATACCCCCTGAGAAAAGTAGCGACTCATTTTCTCCTTCGGGTACCTCTACCAAATTCTTACGAAACAACTCGATAATAAAGCAACCATCCAGTAGCAAGATTTTCTCAAATGCTATATTGTCAAAATAAACATGATGTACATCCCTTCTCTCGTAACATTTTCGAATCTTGCCACGCACATTCTTTATAGCTACTTCCAACTGGCTCTTCGTTGCTGCTGGATCTGAGAAACGATTAATGAATCTTTCGAAAAAAGACTCTTTCAATTTTTGTCCCATGTCCAACAACTCTGTTTCACGAAAATACCACGGACCAATTGAAAATTTATAAGGCCTATAAGCCTGTTCATTATGCATTTTAAACAAACCTGGAATTCTGAATATTAAACCCTTAGATAATAAAGAATCATTTCCGTCATCCTTCTGCATGACAGGTGATTATGATGATGTAAAACTACTCAAATCTACTTCATGTTCTCCGTCATCATTTTGCATGATAGCTGATGTCTCTGCTGCACATTCTTGATTATCCTCTTCCAAGATTTCCACAGTAGAACCCTCGACTAATGTAAAATGACTCCAATCTCCTTCACATTTTCTATCGCCGCTTGAATTGATGGATGGTGTCTTTGCTGCATGTTCTCGATTACCCTCTTCCATGATAGATGATGATATCTCTCCTATATGTTCTTCCACCCTGCCGTATTAAAAACAGCATATTCAACTACCCAAATCATTAATAACTTTCAATTGACAAATAGGAAGAATCTTTCATCATACCCACTATTGATTTGTATGGTCATCAAGATCTTTGACCATTTACAGAAAATATCATCAAGACACTAAAACCCTTAATTGATCATGAACTCACAAAATTAAATCAAAAGAAGATTAATCAGTATGAATTACTAGCAAAAGAAGGGAACCTGAGCCGAAACAATAGAAAATTCAAAACGGTGAAGTTGATGTCCTTATACTACACAGTCTCCACATTAAACCCTGTAAAAGAAGGCAAAACAGAAAGATTATTAGTGATCAAACAACACATAAACAACTAAATGTATTATTTCTAAAGACAGATAAAGAACAAACCAATTATGGGAATATTAGTCACAATCTCTTCAAGCTTGAGCTTAGACAGAACGGTGATCTCACCAGCAGCATCAAGACCCACCATAAGAATTCGCAGAAAGCCCACTAAATAGCTTCGCAAAAGGCAGCCCCATCATAACTTAAAACCAAACAAATACCAAATCAACAACCCAAAATCAAGATCTATCTGCTTTGAATCTCATATCTTATAAAATTTTGAGACCAACGACATAATATTGAACCGGGAATTCAATTTTCTGGAGGTTCCAAAAAAAAAAATTTTTTTGAAACGCAAATCAAGATTTGACATGAATCATAACCAGATCCAAAAACATCAATACACACAAATCTGACTGTAAATCGAGGAGAACATAAACAGAAGTAAGATTCAAAGTACTCAAGATGCGGATCCGAACTTGTTGCACCGAGGTCCATTTTTTCTTTGTGGGGAAGATGGATATACCGTGAAGGTGGTTGAGACGAAAGGAAATGGGCAGTACTGGAGTTGAGAAAGGGTATTATAATTGCACCAAACCAGAAGTCCTTCTTCAGTCCACGTCTGTACTTCGGATTGACTTGCAAAGCCTCGAGGTGGAACTCGGGGTAAACACTCTGATACTTAAGTCAACAATAATCGGGGCTACTTTTAGAATAAGAATAAAAAGAGCTTAAGGTTGGTTTCAATTACCTTTTTGACGTGGCCCCTGAGGGTATTTATAGGTTTCAGTGAGGAACCCACGTGACATGTCAAGCAAGATAATCGGAGTCTGACGTGTCTCTCCAGACGGTTATTTTGGGACCGAGAAATTGAGAGATATTTAGATGCGAAAATGTCTATCGTAACTGTTGTGCAGCTTGTCATAAGGAATCAGGTGCGGGCATGCCTATTATCACTGTCATACAGCTGTTTGAGCGGGAAGTGTTGGATTTATCCTTCACTTTGGTTATAAAGGGAATTACTGTCGTACGTCCGAGGTTGGGCACCTCGGATCTATCCTTACAGGTATAAAAAGCCTTCAAGGTAACCATCCAGTCCAAACGAGAGAAGGATATAAAAGGGAACCAACTGGCGCTGAACTAGAGGCTCCATCTGAGTTCAATGGTAGGAGATCAATGGCGTGACTTGAGGGACACCAACTGGCGCTGAACTGGAGGCTCCAACTGAGTTCAATGGTAGGAGATCAATGGCGTGACTTGAGGGACATTTAGACTTGTAAATTTTTTCTATACCGCTCATTATTCACCCATTTAAAATAAGTTAAGGTAAGAAATTTATGACCTGTGATGCGTTAATGATAAGAGAACTCGATGGGTCATGGGTTGATAACGGGTTAATCTACTAAATTAATGGGTTGGCCCGTTTAATCGTTTAAAAATTTAAAATTTAAAATTTATTATTTATTTATTTTATTTTTTAATTCTTAATTTCACCTAAACCTCTAATAATTGACTAATTTTCCTTAATTAGCTAATTGATTATCTAAACTCATCATTTTCTAGAAATAAAAATAATCTCACTTCACTCATGATTTACTTCTCAACCTTTCCTATTTAGAGATCAAGTTGCTGACCAGTTTTGCCATAAGAAAATGAGCTTTAAGAAAATTATAGTTTCTTATTGTATCTTTCTAGATATTGTCACTACAATCACTTTGGCATCAGGGATATTCCATTCATTTTGCCCCTAGTTACTTAAATATCAAGAGTTGGTCTTAGTATGAAGGTCAAGGGGAAAAGAATTAAGTAGAAACAATGTAACTTGTACAGGATCCCTGCTATTAGAAGCATTGACTCCTTTCTGCCACCATTTTTAAGTTTTTCCTAGAGCCTCTTGAATTACAGGGTTTGGATAATCATGTTTGGTTATTGTTCTGTTCTATCCTTGTTCACCTCTTCCTCTGAATTCAATACCCTCTGCATCTCAATACCGGGTTTGATTATGTTATCAATTGTGGTTCACTATATAAGTTTTCCTGATTGCCTTAACAGGAAACACCAGAGAACATCCGTAAAGAAACTTCTAATAAAAGGTCCAAGGCTGTTGGTTGTAAGAAAAAGAGGTAATCATGGCTGCATTTTATCAGGTAAGAATACGGTGTTTTCACAGTTCTTTCGCCTTCTTCATGTTTGCAACTTACAGTAGATGTTTTAACAACATTGTTCTTTTGCAGGTTTGCCAGGAGGCAGCTTGCAAGCTGAGATAATTGATGCATGTTTATCCATTTTTTAATGTTAAAGCTTGGATTGCATATGATTCATTTTAACGTAGATTAATGTAATGTAAAAACCTATACTGCGGTTAAACAAGTAGGTTAATAAATTTGATTTGAGATTTGCTGCCTTTGCCTTTGCAGAATAGAAAAACTCTTTTTAGTTATATAGCAAAAAATAAAAATAAAAATAAAAATTTAAACATTAATAAATTGTATGAGTTTCTTGTTTTGCAATATGAAGAAATCTATAAAATCTATTGATCATATTTAACCAACTAAATTTATGAACGGTTAATATTTCTGTAATACGATGCTTTTATTTATATATCACATCTTAAATTGGAAAGAAGTGGGCACAAAAGCCACAATCCATATGAACTCAATAACAACCAACCAGCCAAATGGTTGAAATTGTAGATGAAACTTATGCCAATTGCCAGTAACATCCTTAGATTGAGAAATCCTTTCTCATCAATATCAAAACCATACACACCGACCCTTAATTTGTGAATGCAAAGACATATATAGGCCAGAACCTACAAGGGACACAAATACAGTCAAATGCCCCAAAAATGACCATCACTTCTCTCCTTCACTATAAATACACTCAATCATTCATCCCTAACTTTTCTTGCCTTCCATTCTCAACCATGAGGCCCCTTCTCATCATTCTTGCTCTTCTCCTGGCAAACGCTGCTGCAGATTGTGATGTGCTTCAAGATCCCTGCGTTGCTGATTTGTCCTCAGGTATATCCTACCATATCCATTGTCAATATACTATATAATGTTCCTTCAATTACAAATTAACTCATCCACACGTACGGCAGAAGTGAAAATAAATGGGTACACCTGCAAGAACGCTGCAACTGTAACTCCGAATGATTTCTTCTTTGCTGCCCTTGCCAACCCATCCCCCATCAACAACAACACCCTGGGGATTGCGGTGACCTTAGGGAATGTTGAAAAAGTCCCCGGATTCAACACACTTGGTATATCTGTAGCACGCATCGACTACGCCCATGGTGGGATCAATCCTCCCCACTCGCATCCACGTGCGTCTGAAGTGATCTTCGTTCTGGAAGGTTGGTTTCATAACCACTGCAAATGTGTTGATGGCAAAACAAATCAACAAAGGTGAGGTATTTGTGTTCCCAAAAGGGTTGCTCCATTACCAGAAGAACATTGGGAAGGGACCTGCCGCTGTTATTGCTGCCTTTAACAGCCAGCTCCCTGGGACTCAGTCTGTCGCTGCCTCCTTGTTTTAAGCCACACCAGCATTGCCTGATAATGTCTTGGCCAAGGCATTCCATATTGCTACCCCGGAGGCTGAAAAGATCAAGTCAAGGTTTGCACCCAAGTAGCTAGATGACAGTCCTCTGAATTTAATACAATCAAAGTTGGTGGATATTTGTAAGCCATTAATTCATTATGGTATCATAACATTAATTGGCAAGGAACTACAATACTGCATCACACAAAATAGATCATTTTAAGTTTGCATATCATCATAATGAAATGACCATGTTTATAACTTCAGGATCAGGAACAGAATTGTTTCTAAGGGAAAAGAAACCCAAAAAAACAAAACCGTACGTATAAGGTACCCAACACCAGAATTAAACTGATGATGGCTAAGCTCCTTCGATAAGAAGAGAGCAGGAAAGCAAAACCAAACCCAGCAGCGCTAGCTGGCCTCAATGCTCAGACGAGACAAGAAAGAACAAGACCTGTAAACCTACAAGCCATCCGCAATCTGAGTGAGCACATCGGAAAACCTATAAAATATTGTTGACACCACCCTCAAAAAGACCCGCATTGCATTTCGACAGGGACTACCGTGAAAAGATATATAATTTGTTTAACGCCAAGCTCCTTAACTTTGAATTTTGCACCGATTTTGTCCTTGAACTAAAAATTGTATTGTATAAATTTATTGAACTCAAACTTATGATGCATTTAAGACGGGTGGGGTTTGTTGTAAAATACTCAACATCTAGGACAGGACAAATTAAAATCTAATTTGAGGAATTTCGACTTTTCTTTGACTAGGAAAAAGGACAACCTGAAAAGATCAGGTATGGCTTTTCCATCTCTTTACCCCGACAAAAGGCAGAGTCTCGATTGCAAATTAAAATGGCATGCAAATA
>BPVZ01000177.1:364701-376932 GCA_020521535.1 Rubroshorea leprosula | reverse complement strand
TTGTTTGGCCGCCACCAATATGGGTGATGCTAGATCCTTGAATATTGTAGAAAATACCTAGTTTAGGTCCAAAGTACTGCTTTTGTTATTTAAAGTTATTTACTATTTTCACAGTTCTTCATAAACAGCTTCTAACATCTCTCACTTAATGAAGAAGAATATTGGCTATTGATAACTTTGAATATCGACTGTTTCTGAATAAATATTAACCTTCCAGTAGGAACAAGTATTATTTCTTCATTCTTGAACATACATTACACTTTATGTAACCACTAAAACTAATCAGGAAAACTCAACCAAAAAAGAGAAAAAAGAGAGGAGATTCTCTGCGATCATTTCCCGAATTGCTGATACTTTGGTGTGTGCCATTGATTGTCCTGCATTCTTTACAATATAGATTATCAAAGAATTGATGGATTTAGTGATACAAAAAGAATACTACACTGTGATGGTGAAGCTGGGGAGTAGCGGCCAGAGATCATCACGTTAAATGCAACAATTATTTTCAAGCTTCCCCTTGCAAGTCACAATACTATGAAAATGAAAATCTTGAGAAAAGAGAGAGAGTTGATCCTGAAGTATCATTTGCTGGGCTTGGTGCAACATCTGAAGAGGTGCGGTAGGCTTGTTGACACTTCTGTACCTGCTTCGGCACATGTATACAGTATAGTACAGTCAATAAAGGTGTGGAAAACTTGGGGTGTCTTCGGTATATACAGGGTCATGTGTTGCTAGCATTTACTATTGACTTTTAAAAAGAAAAGACAACTATTGAAGCTTTGATAAACCCAAAACTCAGAGCATTGAGCAGTAAATGAGAAACTTACCTCTTCAGGACTGAATTGGAGAAGCATCGCTACTACAGGTAGTAAAGCTTCTACTTCACCTATTAAGAGAAAATGTGATTTTGTTAAAACACTGTTTCTATTTAGATGATTTATGTGTACGAAAAAATAAACAAAATTCCTGGCACTGACAGTAACTACTAGCTGTTACCTGTTTCGAGAAGTTTCAGGATAACATTTTTCAGGTATGTCATATCAACACCTTCTCTCTTCTGCATTCTTTCCATGTTTCGGAACTCCTCCTTTAACATGGCTTCCTAAATTTGTCACGCATAAACATGAATGCATATCAGCAGCAGGAACCAACTCTTTAATAATTTGTAGAGGTAGAACCTCTACCCAACACCATAATCTTCATCCTCTCAAGAATACAACAAAAAAGAAAGCATGACAAAATACATGGTTGGATAATTCAAAGGATTAAATGATGAAAAATGGTCAAGCCAGCTGGATAAAAGTTCACTTTCTGCACCTCAGAAATCTTGGTTTTGATAAAATAATTGAAAATTTCCCTTTTTTAAGACAGTTCCTTGAGGAGCAATCAAGATCCAACACAAAGATAATGAGAATATGGGGTTAGTCCAGACTTCTTACCTGCTGACTGTGCAGACGGTTTTCACGTTCAAGCTCTTCAATTTCCTCCTGCATTGAACTCAAGATCAGAAACTGAAATATAATGTAAAATAACTCTTGACTGGGAGTAACATACTTGAAGTGCTAAAATATGTCGCTGCGACTGGGCGAGCTCTTCCTCCCTTTGAGCCTGCTGTCTTGCCAAAAGCTAAAATTGAAAGAGAAGTTGTTGAGTCATTTTGATATGTTTACTTCTATCACTACACAAAGTAATAAAACAATAAGTTCGAAACCCAAATATATGCAGTACACATTTGTCTAGGTGATTTGAATTGGTAGCAGCATGGCAACTAAAATCTGAATTGGGCTACAACTTTTCAGTTCCCACACCCTAAAGTGTCTTAGAGACATGCAGAAGGTGAAGATGTAGCACCATACTCAAACAATGAAATGTTACATAAGAAATTTTAAGGACAAGCCATGGTTTGTACCAGAATCTGCTGTTCTGCTGCAGAGGTGCTATTTGGAGCATCCTGTCTGTGCAGACCTGATGATACCAGTTTGAAGGGAAAATATGTAAGGTGTCCAATATCCACAATATGGCAATAGGTTTAAATCCAAGAAAAATATCAATTTTCTTTCCAAACTAGGGAAGTATTGGTTAAGCAGCAGGATGAAAATAGAAATTATACCCGTGTTGTAATCATCTCCCTGATCAGCCTGAAACATTCATTGCATTGTCAGCTATGAATGATAAAATGGAAAACCCCTTTGTCAGCATGCTATATATAAAAGAGAAAAGCAAGTAAACATACAGGAAGTCTCAGTTCCAGGGATCGTTGAATATTCTTGTTCTCATCTAAAAGTTTAGAAATTTCTCCGTCCTTCTCCTCCATCATTCTATCGGCAAGATCACGGAACGAAGCATGCTCTTCCTACAAGTTTGGAAATTAGAAAACAGAAGCAGAAAATAAAAAGAAAACAATGCATGTGAACTACCTTATTACCTTAAGTCGTTTATAACGCAGTTTTAGCTCCTCCATTTCTTTTTGTACATCATCACTAGAGGATGCTTCATTTTGAGCTTTCAGTGATTCACACCTGACTGACACACCATAATTCCAAAATAATCTCATTCAAAGCTCAATTATGAAACATTTTCTGCAATACTGAAAAGGAGGACGAAAATGAATGAATAACTTGCAAAGCAAGGATGGCTTACGTCGCCACACTTCTTCCAGATTTTTAAGGTCCATTTCCCATGCTTCTTTCTCTGACTGGTGACGAGCATTAGCAGAATTAAGTTTCATCTCTAGGCTCTTGATCTGCTGCTTGGCACTGTCAAGTGCTTCATCTCTAATACAATTGCAGAGCAGAAATTTTAGAAATCAGGGCATAATCCAAAGTAAAAAATCCACAAAATAACATCATTATTTGGTAAAAGCCTCCTGTAATCCAACAACACTACCTTTTGAGCCTCTTCTAGGACATCATTTAAATGTATAATTGTATGAAAGTTAAGTAAATAATGCTACCTTTCTTCAAGTTCTTTACTGTGATTAGCCAAAGCACCTTTAAGTTCCTTCTGAGCCCTATCCCTTTCTGCAGACACTGCCTGTGCTTCTTTCTCTGCTTCCTGTGGGCACAAAGGAATATTTTCTTAAAGACAACTAGCAAACACATTTTTCCAAATCTCTAACACATGATTATGTTATGCTAAAGCCAGTACCTTCAGTGCTTCTTCAAGTGCTTTTATTTGTTCAGAGTCTTTAGCTGCCATTAGCTCTGCTTCCTTTTTCTGGAGAAGTGCATGTGCGCGAATTTTGTAAGAAGAAAATTCACTTTCAAGGCGGGTTATCTGCATCATATAAATTGGAAGGAGAAAACATGAGGAAAGGGAATAAAGCAGGTCTTTAATGCAGATATTGATAAACAGTCTTCTAGTTTATTAATAAAAATATATTAATAAACAGTCTTCAAGTTTATTAATAAAACAAAATGCAGAGGTTCTGCAGAAGTTATTGAGAAATGCAATGACAATAAAAGTTGGCCATAAGATTGTATAGTGTATGAGAATTAGCAACAATATTCTAATGCTTGCAATGTATGATCATGGGTGTGTGCTCTCTGCTGAAAAACTATGCAACATTCTTCCATAACCTCAAGTCTCAAGATGACAATTGCTGACATCAGGATTGTATAAAGAACTAATTGAACACATAAAATAATACCTCTTCTTTGGCAGCAGCAAGCTCAGTGTCTCTTGCACTTAGCATCTGGGTTTGCATAGATGCCTCTAATTCCAGCTGACCTACCCAATATACAATGACAAAGACTTTCAGTTTCTTTGCACATTATAATCAAATTACAATTATGGAATTTCTCCGAAATGCTGTTTTACTTTTCATTTTAGCCACTTCTATTTCAGCTCGAATGCAGTTACTCTCAGCAGTTTCCAGCTTTGATTTCAGTGCCTGTGAGGCAACTTCCCAGCTGTCCTTTTCCTTGTCCTGAGATGCATCAAATGGTTTATATCTTTATGGTAACAACAGCAGCAGCAACAAAAAGGAAAGAAGCACAAACGTTTACTAACTTTAGACAAGGATAAGTAAACTGGCATTGACATTATCAAATGTAACCTTTAGCGGACAAGGATAAGCTGTATAATTTAGCTATTCTTTCTCTACTTTATTTTCCATTTGATGCCAGTCCCTCTAGAGGGCCACGCAAGATCCAAACCTTTCTTATTTCTTTGAAAATGGCATTTAAGTTGGAAACCATAAAACATTGAAAACCCAGGAGATTGTGGATTATCAGCAATATTGTATTTCTAAAGGTCAGACACATGAGCCCCAAATTAATTAGTTAGGAGAACATCACCAAAGCAGAGTTAAGGTAGAGGTTACTAATTTACTAATTCCCAACCATATAGTGTTTGGTAATCAGATCAAATTAAAACACCGAAGAACAGCAATTAGATATTTTTTGCAGTTCAAGAGAGGATAACTATTAGCTCTTCTGGTTTTAAGTATTTAAGTTCATACATGCTCTTGTTTCAAGAAAGCAAGCTCCCCTTTAATGGTTTCTATGGCAGCTCTTAGTCGTGCAGCTTCACCTGATGAAGCTGCATCCATTTCTGCAATCTTAGTCTCTTTCTCTGCCACCATCACCTGCAAAAGCATGTTCGATAGTGCTTAGCCTAACTGAGTTTGCTGCATGTGGAAACACTTGGCAACAAAAGAAGAAAATTGGAGAACACTCTTGTTCTTGATTGCAGGTTTAGTTTCACCAAAAAAATATATGCTACTGAAGCTTACCTGTAAGGCAGAAATTGTTTCAGTTGCCTTGGTTCTATCAGACAAAGCATCAGCCAATTGCGCCTCCAAACTCTCTACATTCTAGTTAAGAAGACAGAGACAACAAGAAGCTAAAGCAACATTCTTGGAAAATAAAGCAGGAAGAAGAGAAGAAAATCTTTTCCTTACAACTAGGAAAATAAAAGGAAAATTTTGTGGTATCTGGCCACTGGTGTACCTTCTGATGTTTAGCAGATAGTTCAGCCAATGAAGCTTGCCTTTTCTCTTCTGCAGCTTGTAATAATCCTCGCAATTCTTCCAACATCTAAGGCACAATCAATTTATTAAGCAGATAATCACAAAAAAGGGCAAAATTATTAATTCTATCATTTTTTTTTTTTTTGGGTACATCAGGTGATGGGCTATACAATAGGGGATAGCCCTTCCCTTTCCAAACCCCTCGCCACCGATCCTAGGATTCAAACTTGAAATCTCCAACATGGAGGCTCAAGTTCTTAACCACTAAGATATCCCCTAGGGGACATGATTAATTCTATCATTAAGAGTTGAAAACAAAACTATAAGGTAAAAGAATTAAAAAAAAAAAAAATCAAATGGTTAGCAACTTAATTTGGATCCATCAAATGCTGATAGACAATCACTGGAAACATAGAGGCACATTCAGAACATGACATATTCACATATACCATGCAAGAGAAATTAACCACATTGACCATAAGATGAGCATGGTTATTCAATACCTGTTCTTTCTCCAAAACTGAATGCTGCAGAGCATCAATAGCCTCGTCTTTAGGTTGCAATGAACGGCGCAATTCCTCTAGGTTATCACGAAGTCTGACGTCAATGGCATAGTAACAATAATGATTAAAATAAGAACCAAAAAAATTATTAGAAAAAAAAGAAAAAAAAGAAAAAAAAAAAGAAGATCTTCAAATTCAGAAGAATAAATTTGTACTTAATTATTACTCCTGGTGACAGGTAGAGAAACGTGATCAACAAGGATGAATGCATTCAACATATTGTACAAGTAAATCTTCAAATTATTTAATAAAGAATATATGTTGCCTAGATTTAGGTCACTGGGACAAAATAAAAGGTAATGGTGCTAATGCTTAGAATTTGTTTCTTTAAACAAATTATTCTTGAACAACTCTTATGGATAAAAGGTTGTGAGAGACCAGGTCACCAGGAAGTCAACTCAACAACTTTAATAACAACGTATGAAGTAGAAAGAACACAAGTATGCACACATGTATATGCACCCACAGACATCACTTGAGCTGAAAAGCTGGTGATAGAATTTACTTATTGTTTGCACTTCTTAATTGTTGTCTCTCCGTATCTATTGCTTTCATTGCTTCACTTGCTTGTTGCCGTGTGCGCTCCAAATCTTGCTGCAATGCTGACTGTTGGGATGATGCTCGCTCAGCTGTTTCATTTACTTCACGAAGTTGAGCCTCAAGATCATCCTTTTCCTGAAAATGAAAATCTCCAAGCAATAATTTAACTTAACCCCAGTGCAGACACTAAACAATTCACTTTTTTATTTCTTGAGAAAAGCAGATAATAATAATTCGGGGACAGGATTCACCTTTTGAATCTCTTGAATACGCTGCTTTGCACGTTTATGAAGCCTGCTAAACTTGGAGTCAAGATCAGTGTACTTCTCCTCACGCTCTTTTATTTCTTGATCCAACTTCTGTTGTGCTACACAAAGGGATCAAATATGTAAATATTCAGACTTAGAGGAGACCTCTTAAGATAGCATCTGTTCTATGAATGTACAATCACAGTAAAGATTTATTAACAAATCCTCCTAAAAACACACAACTTCTCAAACCTGCAAACCCAATTAATTGAAAAATTCATATACAATTTTCTTTTCTTTATAAGTTTTTATAAAGGAGAAAATTCTAAACAACAGCAGAATGATCAAGGTTGGATATATCCATAATGAGCATGGATCATATGGAAAGTATCTTTTCTTACCCTCTGTAAGCTTGCCCGCAAGTTCTCGAGCTTTTGTATCTGCCTCTGAGTGTGCCTCTTGAAGATGCCTCAAAGCCTCTTCTGCTGCAAGTCGTGTTTGTTTTTCTACATGCAGCTCTTTACTCAGAGACTCTATCTTTTCATGAAGGTCTTTCACAACCGCAGAATCCCCACTATCCTCTCCAATCCCTTTACTTTGTTGGGAAGACACATCACGTTCTGATTGATGATCTTTCAAGCTCTCAAGCTGAGACTTTAAGAATTCATTTTGAAACTTCAGTTCAGTAACCATTTGTAAAAGTTGATCATGGGTGTCCTCTGAAGGTGGGTTGCCATCAAACAACCCATTGTCCTTAGCAAGACTTCCATTCGTGTCGGAAAACTCTTTCTTAGGCTGCATAGAATCATCCCCATTACTTCCTGGTACTTGAGCTACCTCACCTCCCTCTTCAGACATTCTTCTTTTCACTCTCAACAAAATCACTCTACCAAAAACCGAACTGCAACACAAAAACCATATCGATAAGCTTAAGCTATCAGCAATCAGCTAACTCCATGAGCGAATTACACAAACTGAAGCCAGATTTCGATCCCGAAATCTCAATTCAAAGCATTTAAAGAGTATACAGAGCAGAAACTGAATGTACATCAGATCAGAAAATGCAAAACAATTTCGTTTAGGAATTAACGGAAACAAGTGTACCTTGTATCTTCGGCGACCGAAGATCTATCACCTTTCCTTCAAGATTAAACTCCAAAATGATGAGATCTCACGGGATAAGGCAAAAGGAACACTGCGCAGCACATACCCGCTCTGATTCCGTTTCCAACAGATGGGGGTGAAGATGCACTTCCAGAGGCATTCTACAATTTGAGAAGGGTGTTTTAGTAATTAGGCTCCCAGCGACTAACGACGGAGCTAAGCAAGCACCACCTGTTGTCATATGACTCATATTTCATCTCTGGGCCTCCAACTAATTTCAAGCTTCCAGGACTGGGCCTAATCTAACCCTCAAGGCCCTCTTTTTTTTTTTTTTTCGAATTTACGATGAATTTTCGTTTTACAATTTTAAGTATTTTAAATTATAAAATAATAACCATTAAATAAAAACAATTGAAGAAACCTGCTTCTTCTGATTGTTTCTGTATTGTAATCTAATGCAATCCTAACTACACAATACCCTTTTTCTGATATGAGATTCATTTATATTAACTGAATTCTTCACTCCATTATAAAAAATTGGATGGCACTTTGTCCCAACGGGCTGACTCTGAAACAGAATTCTTGAATTCTACACACGGTCAGAGTCACCGTAAAAAATAAATGGTTTCACAATTCATCCAATGTTATGAACAAGATCAGCAATGGTTATGAGCGACTATGATATCTATATATATATATGATGAATTGTTTTTAATTTTGTTTCACAAATAACATGATGTATAAAAAATACAATCAATCTCCCCAGTCAGGTTGGCGGTGCAGATCCACGCCTCCCAAGTGTATCAAGTATCGCTGCCCTTGTTTTCTTGATCCGATGAATCTAAAGAAAATGCAAACTGTTTAGAATTTCAGAACAAAAGTCCAACCATGTGATATATATGTATATAGAAGAGGAGCCCTCCTCCCAGACAGCTCCATATGACAGTTACTACTTCCACTAATTTCTATCCGCATAGACAGCTCCACATGACAGTTAGTCCCACTAGTTTCTATCATCATAAACTGGTTTGGACATGTTTCTAACACGCTATATCGAGATTTTCTTTAAGAAAAATGAAAATGTTACAAGAAGAGAGCATAGTTACCAGTGGACTTTCCGTCTCTTAAACCAACAGCTATATTTTGGAATAAGTCCTTGGTAGCATCTGCATCATGACTTGTGTAACAATGAGCATAGAGATGCAATGAAAATAATGCAGCATTATTATAAATATCAGCTTCAATCAGATATATAATATATAGCTAAGAGGCCAGAGAATAAAATATAAGCTTATTATCCAAATGTTGAAATGCATGTCACTTCACGAATGAGTCATGTAGTGTTGTTTTGGTATTAAAGCATATGTTATGATGTTAATACCCTGTGCATAGTAAGAGTTAGAGACATACCATGATTCATTGTCAGTGAGGGATCTTGCTCATCTATGTATCCAAGTACCTGTGCAGGTGTTCCTGCCATCATACTTCCAAAACAAAATAGATATATCAGTCATGTGCCATCCTGGAAATTTACAAACAACACATATACAACAAATAATCTACCTATGTGGAGGAGCATCTTTTAATACTAGTGAACCAGCGGCAAGCATTGCCCCTTCACCTATCTTTATATTCCCAAGTACAGTCACACAGGCACCAAGGAGTGCACCATCACCAACTTTTGGATGGCGATCTCCAGTTTCTTTCCCTGTCCCTCCTAATGTCACACCCTGTTAAACAGCAGTGTAAGGAACATTACTGATAGAAAATAACTCTTCCATGATATGTAATTATACCCAAATTAGAGTGCAGGATTAATTGACTGCAAAGAAGTAAGATATGAATTGCCTCATCCCATAACTCTCCCCATCTCCACCTTGCTCCCTTTTTTTCTCTGTTTTCTGTTAGAACATCATTGAAGAATACTGGCATCGCTACAGGATTAAGCCATCTCTTCTGACAGGGAATTTAAAGTTGCCAAAGTAAATGGTAAATGAATTAAAAGAATAAAGCAGCTTACATGCATCAAGGAGACACGGTTTCCTACAACAGCAGTTTCACCAATAACAACCCCTGTTGCATGATCCAACAATATTCCATCTCCAATTCTTGCAGCTACATCAAATCATCAAATAAGAAAACAGATTCAAGTATACTCTGTGTAAAAGCTAGAAAATGTTTGTCACTTAAATACTAAATTCTTTAGGATATAGCTACCATTTATACTACTCAGAAGGAGTATAGATGCCTATGTATCTTATAATCTGTTTGTACCACAGATCCGCACATCACAGTGCTTTACTTTCAGAGGGTGCTATTCTTCTTCTTTCTAAAATTGATAATAGGATATGGTATAGAACAAACAGGAGGAGAGGATATATATGAAGAAATTGAAATACCTGGATGTATGTCAACACCAAAAACCTGAAAAATACAGGAAAAAAATATTATTAGGACGAACTGAAAAGGCATAAACCAAGCTTGAGGAACATATAGTCAAAAAATTAACATTTACCTCACTAATTCTGCTTTGCAATGCCAATGCCAATACTTTCCTACCTTGCTTCCATAATGCATGGGCAACTCGATATGATTGCAAAGAATGGTATCCCTAGAAAATGAATGATTGAAATGGAGGAGTGCCGTTAAAGTCAATTTTTTAACTTTTTGCCAAAGGCAGAATTTGGATGTTACAATTGTACTATTATCTACTTTAATTCATCTCTCCAACAACTCATCTCTCAACATTCCCCCATTTTTAATCTTAAATTTTTTCCTTCTCTACCAAATGAATAGCTTATCAACTTTTTGTCAAAAACAATTTCCAAACGGCATACAATTAGAAAAAATAAGAGCAAGAAAATGTTCTAAAGTCACGATAATGTACCTTAAAATACAACAGAGCTGAACAATATGACAAACAGGCAGGATCTCTGTCTTTGAATGCCTGCATAAGGATGATTTCTGAACATCAATACACAATAACTGGTACTTGAAGCAAATGATATAAAAGAACGTATATAATTCTCTCTAAAAATGCCCCAGAGAGATTACCTGCACATCCAGACGTATTGATTGTTGAATGCCTCTATCATGCATCATAACATTTTGAAATATATCCACCAGTTGAGTTGCCAAAAGTGTTGCATTTTGGAGCCGATCAGCAAGAACAAACGCCAATGCTTGCTCCAAACAATCATGTGCCAGGATACTGGCATACAAGAAGCTACTTAGAATTGGTTCGTTTTCTGCCTGAAATCAACAATTTTTAGGAGATTCAATCGTATTGCTGACAAGTTAAAAGAATGAAAATCAAGTGCAGTTGATCTAAAAGACAACTAGTGGCCATGTTGTGCATTTTCATAAGTTTTCACTCACTAAAACACTAGTTCCAAGTTCTGAACAAAGGCTTATGCTCTTTCAGGCAATAAATTCAGGTCTTCAAAAACTCAGCATCAGGGTAGGCAATCACAGACTACCATATTGAATTAAGTTCACTCTCCTATCAAAAGAGATTTGGCACTTAGTAAAAAACTTTGAAAATTCCAACAGCCCTCTTTCAAATTTACCAAGAAGAGGTGATCATTGAAAAAAAAAGAAGAAAAAAGTCAAGTCTAAGTCCATCCAATTGGCAACAAAGTCACATGACTTCAATAATAATCAGGAAATGAAGATTAAAGCTAGAAGAAAACGATTCAGACACAAAGAAACTATGAATTCCAGACTAAACAGAGTCAACTTCAGGACACAACCACATTTCCAACCCACTAAATCTAAACTAGATGGTAACACAACAAAAATCTTTCAACAATCAAGAATCCATCCAAAACAACTAAGGAAATGAACACTCTAGAAATAAAATCCAAAGGGGTACCTCCAACTTGGCCTCCTCTCTCACAGCGTCCCAAATCGGGTCACCAACAGAGTTTGCAACAGAGCTGGAGTCACCCTTGGAAACGTCCATTGCATACACAGGAAACACCTTCTCAAACGGGAACTTCCCAAAGCTTCCTTGACCTCTCCCGCCGTACCTCCTTTCTCTGAGAGATAACCCACCAGAGGGCAGCTGAGTAAGGGAACTCAGACCCCGAGTGTCATCGGTTACACAGGCCATGAAAACAAGAAGAGGAAAAGGAAAAAGGAGAGGTTTTTAGAAATTAACTGCGAATTAAAAGGTCTGGGGGACTCTTCATGAATGAGACAAAGGAAAAGAATCTGAAGCAGAAAATAAGCGAGAGGTGGTGGTAGTGCTGTTGGGTGGCGGCTCAGCAGCCAGGAAAGGTTACCATGTGCAGTAATAATCGAAGGGCGATGCTATAACGGATGAATGTGAAACCCTTTTTTCTCGTGGCTCTATGAATGGTTCATGTACTTCCCTCTCCCTTCGTCGCATATCTTGCTATTTCTAGGTGTCTTTTTTTTCTTTTAGCTAATGAACACCTTCCTTAAATATCTCTATATATAATTATAATATTATAATATATTATTTTATCAGTTTATAATCTTAATATTATAATCAAAGAGAGAAGAAATTTTGAATCAAAATTGTATAATATGCCAATCATATAAATAAGTTATTAGTAATGTTCTTTTATTAAAAGTAAGAATTTTTAAATTCAAATTACATTACATATGAATATAGTAAATTAAGAAAATATGAGAAAATTGTCCCATATTGTGTAATTTAAGACAAAAAAAAACTTAAAATTACATTAAATGAATGTATTATCAAATGAGTGAAAGATTATTAATGGTTATTAAGTGTAAAAAATAATTATATAATGATAAATTATATTATAATTTT
>BPVZ01000177.1:318848-333183 GCA_020521535.1 Rubroshorea leprosula | reverse complement strand
ATTATTAAATAATTAATACTAATTATTTTATTAATAATTAATTATTTTTAATAATAAAATAAAATAAAATAAAATAAATATTTTTAACTAAAATTAATATTATATAATCTTAACAATATTATAAGTGCCTCGCAACCATATCCATAAATTTGACCAAAACTATAAATGTCCGCAACGATATCCATAAATATGACCATATGAGGTCCATATCTAATAAGTGCCAGAAGCCACAACGGTCAATAATTCTGATTTGATCGAGTTAACAACCCGTCTGCAATTATTAATTGAAATTTGGTATCCTATGCCTTTTTACACATAGAAAAAAATGGTAATAAATATATATTTTTATAATTAATATATATAAATTAATAAAAAAAATAATTTAAAATTAATTAATTAATTAATTAAAACTATTCATATGATAGCAATACTAACAGAAAAGTTAATTTTTTATTTTTATATAAATTAATTATAAAATATATTTATTATATCTTAATCTATACCATAAAAACAAATATTAAACAAACTCTTATTAATTTATTATAGCTGTAATCACCCAATCTCGCGAGTTCACATTTATTAGTTATTGACTCATGACATGATGAGGAAGGCTGTGGAGTGACGTTGATGGAGAAACATGTTGGGCCAGCCATGGAAAAAACGGGTGTAGTGTTGGCAGCTGATTTGGAAGGCGAACCAATTGCATTGCACAACTACCCTTTCTCTGAATTAACTTTGATTTCAAGCGGAATCCATATAAAAATCATTTCTACTCTGGTTCCATCTGATCATATCCATTCATTATTCGTCACAATATGAATCAATACCCCGCTTGTGCTATCTCTCACAAATAAATTGAATAAGTCAAGATAGTTCAGTTTGTTTTATATATAGGGTCATGGCAACATCATTGCGATGTAAGTACTTGTGGCTTAGAATGCTGAGTTGGTGGAAATTTATATATTTTTTATTATTTAAAATTTAATTTTTTTGAAGAGGTTAAGAATGAAATTATATTTTTATAAATTTTTTAATTTTATTGTGAATTGTTTATTAAAAAATAATTACTATTGAAACATGCACAAATAAAGTTGAAAACGCCCTAACTCATAAACAAACAAACAAACAAAAAAAATGTGGAATAGATCTTGTTTGAAAAATAGTTTAGATTCGATTTGATTTATCTGTTAAATAATAATTATTAATTTTAATTTTAATTAAATAAATAATAGCATTTAGATTACAAGTGCCTAGAATTATTGACCGCTAGATATTAAGGCTTTGTTTAGCAGAAGATTTCCATGAGATGAATGCATTGAATGTGTTGATAACATGCTAAATTTGGACAATGTTATTCAGAGTAAGAAATTAGGTAAGAAGCTTCGACTACTATTCAAACAAATCCCCATAATTGGTGGCTGAAAAGGATGAGTTTCCACTGAATCTCCGCAGAGACCGCAGGAATAACACGGCTTCATACCGATGCATCCATGTTAGGGTCGTCTGTCGTGTCCAAACTCCAAAATCAAAACGGATTACCCCGTAGTAATAATTAGTTGAAACCGAGTGCGTAGGTGCAACGTAAAACTTCAATTTTCTGTTTCTTTCCTTCCTTTAAAATCACTTCAGAATAATTCTTCTGTATCTCAATTTCTTGGAATTCATTAATCTGAGGATCAATTGTGAATTTGCAATCTATGGCAGCGGCAGAGAACGAGCGTCCCCTACCTAGATTTGGAGACTGGGACGTTAATGATCCAGCTACGTCTGAAGGGTTTACGGTCATATTTAGCAAGGCTAGCAATGAAAAAAAGTCTGGGAAATCCACCGGGCATGCGGCGGGCAAGCGGAGATTCATGGATGACGGTAAACAGAACGAGAAAAGAAAGTGGTGTTGCTGTGTTTTCGGATGAAAATGGTGATTATACATATATGTTGTTTGCTGACATAGTACATACATCTCAGAGCTTCTCAATTTTGCATTTCTTGATGGAATTGTACCTTCGTCTAATGGGTTGAAATGCGTTAAAATGTGATAATTACCAATATAACTTAGTACTGCCCTCAACAACCGTCTCAACTTATCAAGAGTTTAGACTTCAAATTAAAGATATCAAGATTTTAAGTTAAACTTCAAGATATGTGGGAAAGGATTAAGTGAAGGAAAAAAATATTTTTTATTATATAATTTATTATTTGATGTATTAAAAAAATATATTTTAGTACTAGTGTATATATATAATTTTTGTTTTTGCTCAAATGCATATATTTTTATGTGTAATATTAATGTATATACATGATGCATAAAAAAACTCCCAAAGAAATGTAAGAAGAGTGAGTGAATGCAAAATAAGGGGTGCATGGATTAGCCGTTTAAATGCATTTGATAGTTGAGAGTTAATAATTGTCATTTGATGATTAATAATTTTTGTTATTTATAGTATAAAATATTTAATTTATTTGATTAAAATCAATAATTGATAGTTATTTTTGAAATATTAAAACAAATATCTTGTATATATACACACACCCATAGATAATCACAAAATCAAAAAATTATATAGTGCTTTTTTATAATTATGATAGTTAATCCAATCACTCAATCAACTTTCATCTCATAAAAATAAAAAATGTAGTTTCCCAGTATTATTTTTGGCCATTCCATTGCCAAATGAACTAAGTTCAATCAATATCATTATCACGTCTACAATTTCTAATAATATGACTTCAGTTAGCAAGACAATTACAAGGCAATATCAGGTGCCCCGTGCAATATTCCAAAGCGGTATGGTCCTTTTCAACGGTCCACACAATGCAGTGGTCTGACAGCCTAAATTATTGAACAGATCATTCAAACAAAACACACATCAACTTTTTAATTTTGTTCTATATATATGCCCTGCGCCTCAAAGGCAATCACATGCTAAGACCGCTGGACAATAAGAAGTTCTTGGCTGCGCTAACTGTCGGTGTTCTAGCAACATTTGTGTTGGGAATATCAGCAGAGCAATGTGGAAGGCAAGCAGGGGGTGCTGTGTGTCCCAACGGGCTCTGCTGTAAGCCAATTTGGGTGCTGCGGCACCATCGCTGACTATTGTGGGACTACCCACCAGAGCCAGTAGCGTGGTGGCGGTGGTTCAACCCCAACTCTAACCCCTAGTGGTGGCAATGGTGTAACCAGCATATATAATCACTCCGGCTCTTTTTGACCAGATGCTAAAGGATAGAAACGATGGAAGGTGCCCCAGCAATGGCTACTACAAGTACGATGCTTTCATTGCTGCTGCTCGATCCTTTGATGGATTTGGCATGCACGACAGGGGATATCAATACCCGTAAGAGAGAACTCGCAGCTTTTTTGGCTCAAACCTCTCATGAAACAACAGGTAAGTTGGTGTACTAATTTGGCGAAGGCACTGACAATAAATTCTCAAACTTTTTTGTACCATCTAAAATGAAATGTTATTATTATTTTTTCTCTGATTATGGTAGGAGGATGGCCCATATGCATGGGGATATTGCTTTATTAGAGAAAGGAACAGTCCAGGAGCCTATTGCACATCGAATCAATGGCCAATATGCTATGTCCTCCTGGTAAACAATACTATATATGGCCGAGGACCTGTCCAACTCACTCGGTGAGTTTTCTACATCAAATTGTCAACCTTTGAAGTCTTTTTCTTTTCTTTTCTTTTTTTTCTTTAATTAACCAATAAATTAACTTTTATTAAAAGAAAATATAAAGATACTCAACCCATACTACAAAGGAAGAAAACTTTGTCACTATACTTTTTCAAGTAAAAACACAATAAATTGTTTAGTTTGAAAGAGACATAAAAGAGAGGAGAGAGAATTTTTTATTAAATCAAATTAAGATTTTAACTCAACATTTTAATTTGATTAGATAAAATTTTTTTATCTCCTTTCTATTTTCCCTTAAACTAAACTACAGGCTATAAAGATGTGATCAGTCAAGAAAATAATCTGTATATCTCTAGTTATATCTTTTGCTTTACACCCCCCTCCCCCCAACCCCTTTTTTTTTCTGCCTTGTATACAGCAACTACAACTATGGCCAAGCAGGAAAAGCAATTGGGGTGGATCTCATAAACAATCCGGACCTTGTAGCTACTGATCCAACCGTATGGTTCTGGTGACTCCACAGGCAAACAAGCCATCAAGCCATAATGTGATAATGGGACAATGGAGACCGTCCGATGCAGAAAGATCAGCAGGTCGATCGGGTCCCGGGCTACGGTATCATCACAAACATAATCAACGGTGGGCTGGAGTGCGGCCACGCGCGGGCACGACAACAGGGTGGATGATAGGATTGGTCTCTACAAGGGGTACTGTGACATATTGGGCGTAAGTTATGGAGTCAGCTTGGATTGAATCAGAGGCCCTTTGCCTTGGCTCCTGCAGAAATTGCAAGAGAGAATAAAGAGATGAAAAAATGTTTCTTTTTTTTTTTTTTTCAATTCTAGTTGATGATGAAAAAAATTAGCATTTCATTATTTTTGGTTATTTATATTTCCATAACATAATTAATTCAATAAAAGATAGAAACATCAAAAAGAAGAAGAAGAAGAAGAAGAGAAGAAGAAAAAAGAAGATTGAATGGAAAACAATCTGGTGGGATTTTTTTTTTTTTTTTTTGTTGATATTGGGTGAAATTGGGAAAAAAGGTAGTTGCCTGAGTTAGAACCCAAAACTTGGACGTTCAAGTACTGTCCCATGGGGATGGCCAGTAAACCATTTGGTGCCAAACAATCTAGTGGGATCTTTGATTCAAAGAGAAATGCTAGTTACACTCGTTGCTTGATCTAAGTGTATTTTTGACAAATTGTTGAAATTATTTCAAAATAAACTTTATCTCCCATAGCCTTGTAATGGTTCATACAAATCTATTGGGCCGTTACCAAGTCGTTTGGGTTAGTTGAGACCCAAAGAAGCCACAGTCCGGTTCATGATTCATGCACCCTTTAGTCCTTTACCCTCGGATTACTCCTACTACTATTTTTGGATTAATATATCATTGAGAAAAGCCCTTAACATTTGGGCCACCGGAAAATCAAATGGGTTAGTTGTGGCCCAAAAGTACCATTTCCCACTCTCATAATTAAAACCCTGCAAAACCCTAATCCTCCGTGACTGTGAAAGTTAATTGTCGACGGAAAAGAAGGAAGAAAATGGGAAAAATCCCACCGTCGTTCCGGCCGGCGATCACATATTCACTCGTCAAAAAGCCACCACTTACAGAAGCCTCAAGCTCAATCCAAACTCCAACGCCAATCCCACCTCTTCACTTTCCCAAGAAATCCTCCAAGAAAAATGACGACAAACTTTCCAGGAAGCCCCAGCAATCCAAACAGCACCCTGCAATCCAAAACCTCCTCGAATCGCCGGACCTACCTTCCGCCAAGAAAATATTTAATTCCATCGCCGCCACGACGAAGGCTACTCTTGATCTCCGCTTCCACAACGCTCTCCTCCAGTCATATGCTTCAGTCTCCACCGTTCCTGATTCCATCTCTCTGCTCCAGCACATGGTCAAAACCAACCCGGAATTTTCCCCGGACCGATCGACGTACCACATCCTTCTCTCCCAATCCTGCAGGGCGCCGGACTCTTCCTTATCCCCTGTTCATCAAACTCTAAATTTCATGGTTTCTAATGGGTTTAAACCTAATCAGGTTACTACAGATATTGTCATCCGGTCGCTTTGTGAGGTGGGGCGTTTTGATGATGCTGTAGAATTGGTAAAGGAAATGTCTTTGAAGCATTCCCCACCCGACAGTTTTACTTTCAATTTTCTTGTTAAATGCTTATGCAAGTGTAGGACTTTGAGTACTGTTTATGGTTTTATTGAGGAGATGAAGAATTCTTTTGGTATAAAGCCTGATCTTGTGACATATACTATATTGATTGATAATGTTTGTAATTCCAAGAACTTACGTGAGGCTACCAGGTTGCTGGGTGTACTGAATGAGTGTGGGTTTAAGCCGGATTGTTTCGTTTATAACACAATTATGAAGGGGTATTGTATGTTGAGTAGAGGGAGTGAAGCAATTGAAGTTTTTAACAAAATGAAAGAAGAGGGAGTTGAACCGGATCTTGTGACATATAATACTTTGATTTTTGGGTTATCAAAGGCTGGTAGGGTAAAAGAAGCTAGGAAGTATTTAGATATCATGGTGGAAAAGGGACACTTTCCCGATGCCGTGACCTACACATCATTGATGAATGGAATGTGTAGGGAAGGGAATGCATTGGGTGCATTGGCATTGTTGGAAGAGATGCAAAGAAAAAGTTGCAGTCCAAATTCATGCACTTATAACACATTGCTTCATGGGCTGTGCAAGTGTAGATTGTTGGAGAAAGGAATTGACTTGTACAGGGAGATGAAATCAGCTGGTATAAAGCTAGAGACAGCCTCTTATGCTACTCTTGTGAGGACACTTTGTCGGGCAGGTAGAGTTGCAGAAGCTTATGAAGTGTTTGACTATGCAATTGAGAGTAAGAGCTTAACAGATGTTGCTGCTTACACAACATTGGAGAGTACGCTTAAGTGGCTGAAGAAAGCAAAGGAACAGGGCCATGCTCTCTGACTAGTACGTTCTTCATTGTTACATTAATTCTTTTCAATTGGTGCTTAGTGCTTGTTGGATTCCTAGCTGGTATTTTTTTGTCTGTTTAATTACATTGTGCTGCCATTATATGCCACTCCAAATTGTTGTATGGCAAATTGGCCAGTGATCCTTCTCAGATCACAATTCTCAGAGTTTAAAGGTTATTTCTGTATCCATGTGCTCATAAAGTTGATACATTTTAGCTGATGTATACTTCTAAATGTAAATATGTGATTGCCCTGAGTAGTATTAATTACTTCTCCAATTTGATACTCCCTGGTTGGTAATTGGATTTTTTTTTTTTAATTTCTCAAAACTATTTTGTTGTTTACAATACTAGCAGCTGAATCAAATGTCTGATAGAAATCTTGGTTCTCTAATGCCTAATGGAATCGACATTGGACCATGCGTAAGTACTAAGCACTACCCAGGTTTTGTTTTGTTGCAATTTCAATTCATCCTGCTAGTAAATTCATTCTTAGTAAAAAGCCCACAGGTTTTAACAGTCTGTTTAACTGTCCTCAATTATCCAAAGCTCTTACCATAATCCTTTTTTACACCATATGATAGTCTGTTTAACAGTCACTAGTATTATTTCCAGGTATCTTTTAGACATCTCTATTCCCATTATGATATTATGTTATTGGTCATTGATGCTATCTGTTATTTCTTCTTTTTTTCTGATTCTTGTGCAATGAACACTTTACTTTGAAAGGGAGTTCACATCATCGTTTACTTGGTTGGATGAATTAGAATTAGGCATACGCAAATAAATGAATGAAAAGGCATTATGCATGTGATGTGCAATAAACCTACTAGACTTATAAAACATGTGCGAATGAAATAGTTGTTTGCGTCAATAATTCCATATCCAGTGGCTTTGATCATTGAAGAAAAGAATTGAATAATGGTGTAGTGTAGAAAACGATCAGTTGTAATATGGTACTCCAAGGACAGATATGGATGATTGCTACCTAAATAATCTTGTGACCCTTCAATTATCAGTCTGTAGATAGTTTTATAAATTGATTCAAGTTTGATGATCACCCGACAAGCAGTATGATCAAGGATTTATTTGTTAGCCTACTGAATGGTTATCGGGGAGACAGGAGAGTATTTCATGTAGAAAATACACAGACACACACACACAAATCTGTAAATTGTTAAATTTGTGATGAATGGCATTCTCTGTATTGGGCTCTTTTCTATTACTCTTATTGCCAACATAACAATCTTATTTTGTGCCGGCTTCCATTATCTTACAAGAAATAGAAGAAAAACTACAGAAAAATTATACTGTGTCCCCCTTTAGCAGCCTCATTGTTGCCCTAGATTCATGAACTACTAGAGTTCTTGATTTCTGCAAAATCATGTCTCCAATTATCGTTTTTCTTTATCTTGTAATCTTATCGCTTCTTGTTCTAACTATAAGATACCCTGTAGGGCTATTTTGATATTAGACAATAGTGAAATGCCAGCCTTTCTTGTTCCTAAACAGATCTTAAGGAACATGATTAGGATTCTGATTGAGCAGAAGGTACCATACAAAATCATTGTGGAAGGCAATGTAGCATCCTGTGCTGCATGGTGAGTACTAGTTGTTTCCGATTTGAGGATCATAAGCCAAAAAATTTTATCAAATCTATACGTTGCCTACCTTACGACCACAAGATTAAAGAATGAAGTGGTTGCATCTCAAATTTGTTACAAGGATACATTGCCACACATGCATACTGAATCTAGTTTGTCATGAAATTGCATTGTTTATAGAAATAGATTGAAGGGAAGTATGGGTTTAACTTGTGCATCTCACCTTGCAAATTCAGGGAGTTTTCTTCATTCTGAGTAAAATACCAAATTATCCTTATTTCTAACTAAATCAAATTTTGTGTCTTTATTTCAGAACACTCTAAAGTTCGTAGCCTTAATTATAAATTTGATAGAAGTTTTTATTTATTTTTAAGTTTTGCCCATCTTGTTATGCAGGCTATTCTAAGAGGACTACACTTCAATTTTTTTTATATGTTATTGCTCTAACCTCTCGTGCATTCAGTTTTATAATTTACAATTTTATTTGATTCGGTAATTAAAATATTCTTCAAATTAATAAAGCTGTCCCCTACATGTGCATCAGTTATTGACGAATATTTAAAATTAGAGCTAGATTAACTAAATGCTTAATGATTCTCGCTAATTAACCAAACAAAACCTAGCTAAACGCAATGCAAATACAGACAAAGAATGCCATTAAACATGTTATTTTATGGTCCGCAACAATCATTGAGGGTACGCTGACAAATCATAGAATTTGCACCCACAAGCAACTCTGAATCTGAAGAACCGACTATGTCTCATGCCTGAGACGATTCAATTGGCCAATCCGGCGGCCATGAATCCGATAAGGTCTCACATAGGCTTTCATTCCTCACGAGCATAGCCGTGACTTATGCCTTCTCGGCAATTTCAGTTTCTTTTCGTAGCTCCTCCAGTACTATAACTTGGTCACATGGCTGCAAGGAAGAAGTGTTCTGCTTACGATTTTCTTAATATATACTATATTAAGTTATACGATAGGAGATAATCATATCTTCCTCTTTAATGTTTTTCTTATATTTGTCTACTATTCTTAATTGTTCTTTTAAGACTGTGTTTGGAAAGCCTCTTAAGATACAAGAGTCATTGTGAAAAATCATCTTAATTTAATATTTTCACACATAAATATCAGGAAGAAATTGTGAAAATCGTTGCTGCAGGAGTCAGTAGTAAGAAAACATGAATTTCATTATCATGTTTCTTTGCTATCAAAATGAAAAACAACATATAAGTTGGTCACATGCAGAAAACTGCTGGAGACAAAGAGAATAATTTAGTTGTGTAAATAAACTCAGGGTTAATGCAATACCGGTGTCAGTTTTTGCGCCAATATTACTGTTGTTGTTCCATGCTTCTTCCAACAAACTGCCACCTCACAGTAATTTTCAATACTATGTTGTCGTCATCTCCAACAATTTCCAAGGCAAAAGAAAATGGTATCGTGTTCTGTAAAATGCCTCCTCGTTGTCCCCTAAGGACATCATCTGTGCTGCCACCGCCATTTCCCCAGTCCTCCAACGTACAAGTTACAATAACACTAACAAGCAATTGGAGCAAACATTGCTTAGATTCAAGTCCTAATGATTTTTGTGCTTAAAAATTTGTTTAGTCCATCCTTTTACCTTAGGTTCTATGAAGAAAGACATGAATTGCCAACACAGTTTCTGTCTTCTAATTAATCAGGGAATCAAAATGATTTTTTCCTTTTGGTGATGGTTGGGGTGACAAAGGAGCATACAGAAGTGTATGTTCGGTGTATACTGTCCAGAATTCTGCCCTGCAAACCTCCATTGCCCATGTTATAACAATATGATATTAGAGAAAGAATTAGATGGTTAGGCTTAGGTTGGGCCACACCACTAATGCCACCACATCACATGTGAAATGAAATAGACCAAGACCAAACGCCAATGATTTAGGCATTTTGTTCTTATAAATACACTGCTCAATCATTTTCTGAAACATCACTCCTAAAAAACCCCAATTAGCAATTTTGTTTCAAGTAAAATGGCATCTTCTTCCTCTACACTATTGCCTCCTTTTAGGTCTATTAGCTTGCCATCTAGGGTTCATCCCACTTCTCTTGAACTCGAAGCCGCTTTAAACCACCTAAAGTCCTGGCAAATTTCCTCTGCTTCTGCTGAGACTCTTCAGCATGGTTTGGTTGGCCTTGCAGAGATGTACAACAGCCTTCAGGACTTCATGCAGTCCTCCCAAAGCCAGCGAGCTCTCCTTCAATACCAAAATGGGAAGTTGGTAGATGAGGCACTAAATGAGTCTGTTGTATTACTAGACTCGTGTGATGCTGCCAGGGATGCCCTGGTTACCATGCAGCGGCAAATGCAAAGCCTTCAATCTGCTCTACGTAGAAGGCGAAGAGATTCAAGTATAGAAGCTGAAGTTGCTGCTTATCTCAATATCAGGAAGAAGGTGAGAAAAGAAATTTCCATTCGCCTTGGAACAATCAAGAAACTAGAAAGAAAATTCAGTTGTTGTTTGACTACAACTTTAGATGCATCAGAACATGATGCGTCCAATGTGGCAAGAGTACTGAGAGAAGCAAGCTCCATCACCATTTCTGTACTACGATCTGTTCTTGTTTTCCTATCCATGCCAGGTGGGAAGATGAGAACTAGTCCATTGTCATTAATATCGAAGCTGATTCGTATGAAGTCATTGTCATATGAGAAAGGACAGGACATGGTTAATGAGGTCGGAAGTGTAGATCTTGTCCTTTGCTCCCTCCTTGGACACTTGAAGACTATTGATCCCAAGGTTGAATTGCAGATGGTGCAAGGGATGTTGGAGAACCTTGATGTTAGAATTGAAGACCTTGAAACTGGCTTAGATTGCGTTTTCAAGTGCCTAATCCAAAATAGGGTCACTTTACTTAACATCATCACAAACTAGAAACATTTTTGTATCAGAAATAGATGATCATACAAAATGTAAATGTAATTCATTATACTAATTTTCCGGATACCAAATCCATTGTCCTTTCTCCATTTTGCGTGTGGCACTTGATAAACATGCCATATATTCATCTACTAATACATTTTTCTATAATATGAAATACAAAAAGTTTTTATCAGTTTAAACTAAAAATGAAGAAAATATCTTAAATATCCATGTGTTCGAGCACACTAATTATTAAAAAAAAAAGGTTTTTTTCTTTTCAATTTTAGTTTGGACTACCATTTTTTTTTTTTTTTGAATTGAAAAAATATATAATTCTTTACATAAGAAATATGAGAAATATTAAAAAGGCCAAAGTTTCAGCAATAAAAACCCTTTCCTTATTTCATAATCTCTATATATGATTGCTTACAGTTTTATCATAATTCCTTTCAATTTATTTTTTTTCCAAAAATTCAGGATGAAGGAAATGTTGGTTGTATTTTTCAGTTTCCTCGTCTTCTTTCTTTCATAAATGAGACTCGTAAGAGAGCACCACCTGTTCCAAGCATCCACGTGCCATACCATGACTCAGCCATTCCTGCTCTCATTATTGACATACGTGTTGAGATAAGAGTAATAGACGTGTCCTTGCCCATTGAGAGCCGTTTGGTTGCTTAGAAAATGAAGGAAAATGAGAGAAAATATCGCAACCCTTCTAGACAAATGCTTAAACAATCAAAAGCAATATGGCGACAGGCAGGACTAATACAAGCCACTCGTGCACACATTATAATTACACAATAATCAAGACCTTGGAATCATAATCTCTTGCTAAACTACACACTTTGCAATTTGTTTTTCTGACAGATCTAGATCTCAATCTCTATAAAATTCCAATTTTGATGCCTTTTGCTGTTGGAAGACTCTTCCAATGGAGACAGATGAAATTTTATACATTAAAATGGAAGGATAATGTGGCACAAGGTGAGGCAAAACAGGTGATGACTTTGTACTTTATGAGCGTATAGAAGTGTGGAAAATGAGAAAGGAACAGGACACCTCATACACATTACATAACCCCTAAGAGGACCTAAAAAAATATCATATTATTGGAGTTATGCTGGCTTCTGATATGACAAGTAAGCTAATTCAATGGTGATGCCCATACTTACTTCACATGCTCTTCACATTGGCATTAAATAGTTTTCCCTGCTTTGTATAAATAGAGGGTATGCAATGTTGAAATCAAGCATCTCAAATTTAGCTATTTGAGAAAAGAAGAAAGAGCAACAAAAATGGCAAGCAAATGCAATCTTAGATCAATTAGTTTGCCATCCAGGCCACATCCTAGCACCCTTAGAATTGAGGAGGAGCTGAACAGGATCAAAACAGGGGAGGGATCATCTGCATCTACATCAGGGTCGATCTGTTTGGGTTTATCCGGGTTGGAGGAGTTGTACCATTGCATGGATGATCTTCTTAACATGGCATCCACTCAACAAGTCCTCTCTAAGCATCAACAGGAGAAATGTGTTGATGAATTTTTGGATGGATCTGTTAGGCTTTTGGATGTGTGTGGCATTGCTAGAGACATCGTGTTCCAGGTCAAGGAACAAATTCATGCCCTGCAATCTGCTCTCAGGAGGAGAAAAGGAGATTCTAGCATTGAGAAAAGCATTGTTAATTACACTTCCTTTAGGAAGAAGATGAAGAAGGAAGCCAAGAAATTGATTGTGACGTTGAAGCAGATGGACAATAAAATTGGAGCTTCAACAGTATTGGACCAGGATCATCATTTCCTAGCCGTGATTCGGGTTCTTAGAGAACTTAATTCAATGAATATTTCCATCTTCCAATCATTGTTTTCATTCTTGGCTGCACCAGTTCCCGGAAAGCAAACAACATGGTCCTTGGTGTCAAAATTGATGCACAAGGGAACGGTAGCATGTGAACAAGAGAACGTAAATGAGTTTGAAACTGTTGATGCTGTGCTTTGCAGGCGCAGTTCCAATGTTGAGAAGATGCAAACAGCACAGAAAAGATTGGAGGCCTTGGAAAGTAGCATCCAGGGCCTTGAGGATGGTCTTGAGTCTCTGTTCAGGCGGCTGGTCAAAGCAAGAGCTTCTCTCCTCAACATATTATCTCAATAGATTAGTTTGTTCTCAAAAAGGATCCCTGGGAAAAGGCATCCAAGTTTTAGAGGAATTGCCAAGAGGGAAAATTCAATTCCCAATTACAAAACTTTGTACATGAAACAAAAAATATTTTGTTATATATTGAAACATATCCAAACAGAAATTTTCCAATCCATATTTTATTGTTTTCTTCTTTTACTAGTTTAATTCTTTTTCCTTGATATTTAACTTTTCCTAAGGACAAGAAGTGAAGTCTCGAAGTCAGGGTTATACCTTGGCAAAAAATAAAAAATAAAAAATCGGGGTTTTACCCTGTCATGTAATCACAAAACAGGAAGTCCAAAATTTTTGTATGGTTTCATATTCAAATACCTACCATATTTTTTTATATATTAGGTCAAATTATATATAGGGAAAATTTTTTAATAGTGGACCCATTAGACTTTCCCTTTCAATTTAGTGAAAATCTAAACTTAACCAAATTCAATTAATCTTCATGTAGAAATTAAATCAATTAAGGGATTGTTTGGATTAACTGTTTGATATAATTAATAGTTGATAATTAATATTTAACAACTAATAATTGTTATTATTTATAATTTAAAGTATTTAAATCATTTGATTAGGATTAACAATTGATAACTGTCCTTTAACATTTGAAATAAACACCTTTTAAATAAGAAACAACATAAGTTAAATGTGATAAAATTTTTGAAGTTTTTTTTTTAATAACACCACTTGTATAAAAAATTTTGAATCAGATGAAAAGTAAATCAATGGAACTATATTGAATGGGCATAGATATAAAAAAGTAATTTTACTTGAGTGATTGAAAAGAAGATGTTGCATGGTAAGAAATCAGTTAAGTTCCATATATTTCTAAACAAGCAAGGCGGAAATTTTGTAGTTGGCATAAAAGACAATGAAGTTCGTAAGGAGAAAAACTGGTGGCAATGCAACGCAGGAAACAAAAGGAAAACAACGAGGATGAAGGAAGTATGTTTAAATTGAAGAAGGAATTTTTTTCTTTAAAAAAATGAAAAAACTGAAAAAGGGGTTATTTTCCCCAAAAAAAAA
>BPVZ01000177.1:305401-316666 GCA_020521535.1 Rubroshorea leprosula | reverse complement strand
TCCTTTTGAAGAACAAAGAAAAAGATTTCATTGGAAATATTCTCTTTCAAACAGAGATTCAAAAACTAGCCCAATCCGTCCGGAACAATTCAGACATTCCAGGTTGGAAGCACAATGACAATACTTTATTGCTACTTTCTTGTCCATTATTGCTGTTTTATATGGTATATATACCGCAGCAGAGTTTGTGTTGGGCATATATACGAGCCAGTTACTAATCTGAACATTAGACTGCATAGGAGGGAAATGACTCGGCGAAGTGCTGCTTCATACCTTCATATTTTTCTTTGGTCACTTGTGGCCATGACTATGCTTCTTGCTCAGGCTGAAAAGCCGGCTACATATATATTCGGAGACTCTACTGTTGATGTTGGGACCAACGATTACGTAGAGGGATGCCTAGCCATGGCAGATTTCCTTTTCAATGGCATCGACCTTCGTAACTCTATCCCAACAGGGAGATTCAGCAATGGCTTTTAATACTGCTCACCAAATAGGTACAATCTGCTAAGAAGAAAAAATAAAAACATTTTTTCGCATGCTATTTTCTCTTGTGCATGCATCTAATCAAAATCATGTTTTGTTTAGTGAGATTGTTGGGATATAAGAGAAGTCCACCACCATATTACTACCTTGTCATCCATCCCTCTGCTTTCAAGCAGAACATCCTCTATGGCGTCAACATTAAAAGATGTACCATATTACTACCTTGTCATTCAGGAGGAGCTGGAATTCTGAATGAAACAGGACAGACACTATATGTCAGTTTCATTTCCTCCGGTAATTCTGTTTTTGCAATATTGAGAAATGTAGGTACTTACATTTTCCTTGAATCTTCAGCATAAGGTCATATCCATGGCAGAGCAATCCAGCAGTTTTCATATGTCCGCGGAGTCATCACCAACATGACTGGTAGTGAACAAGCTACCAGTTCCAAGGCTTTCTTTCTCATCAGCGTTGGAAGCAACCACTTGTTTGACTATCTGAACAACCAAACAGTGTCTCCACAGGAGTTCCTGCAGACTACACTAACAGCGTACCAAAGTCATATAATGGTTAACACGCACATAAGCTTGATTTATTAAGGTTATAAATTTAGGAGTTGAACTTCATAAACTTAATACCTTTGTTAATTACTGTATTGAAATTACAGAACCTGTATGAACTTGAAGCCAGAAAATTTGGCATTTTGGGCGTTCCACCAATTTGGTGCTGCCCATGTGCACGGGGTTTCATGGTTGATGGTAACTGACTAACTGTTCCATTGATGCAAATAATTTAGCGCATGGATTCTACAACGGAACTGATGACTTCTTAAGCAGTTTCAGTTATGCATATCCGGATGTGAAGTATTCACTTGGAAATATATTCCAAATGACTAATTACATCATAGATGATCCGTTAGCTTTTGGTAAACAGTTTTTATCCTTCTCCAATTTTCCTTCTTTTTATCTCTCCGTCTACTCCTTAATGCTCATGGATTTTCCAGCTGCTAAACTTTATAGGTTTCAAAAACGTTGCATCAGCCTGCTGTGGAAATGCATCATACATATGTAACCAAATGGCAACCCTTTGTGATGATCGCCACGGGTTCTTGTTTTGGTACAGGTATCATCCAACTGAGGCTGTTTCAGAGTTGGCAGCACTAACCCTCTTTGGGGGTTCAGTAGAACTTGTCAAACCAGTGAACTTCAGTCAGTTGTTGCAGGTTAATGGCCAAGAGATATTCCATTAAATGCCATCAATCTCTGATCACAAAACAGGAGTGCTTGATGTTTCCTCTTCAATTAGTCCAAGCATTAATAAGAAGTTGCAGCTAAGAACTATACTATTTATCGGCCATCTGATTCAATAAGAATAATGCTGCTAGGTTTTTTTTTTTTTTTTGTAAGAATAATGCTATTTGATGTTACTATCATTATAAAGCATACTAGTTCATTATTCATAAGCTCTGGATTTTTATCTTCACTAACATAATAACACCATTCACCTATCCATGACTCTTCCTTTCTGATCCCCTTCCCTGAATCCAAACACATATAGCTTGAGTGATTTTCACTTATTTATCTCCCATCAGCCTTAGTAGAGAAAGTTTGTAGAGATCAGACAAGGGAAGGGCAATGTAGCAAATCAACATCTTCCGAGGCTTAAAATGCAGTAACACGTTGGCTAGAACAATCCGCCCCTCCTGGAAGTTTTCTCTGTCTTACCATCCTCTTTCTAGGCTAAGAAAATGACACCATCACCATCATCTGCTTGTTCACTTCAATAGTTTGTAGCGTGAATAACAAAAGAAAGGGCCAGCTCATAACATAGATATAAAGAACCAAACGCAAGAAATTCAAAAGAAGATAGACACAAACAAAAATCTGTAATGCTGTAGATGATTGTCCATTCACGGGCAAATTAAGTTGAACTATTTTTATCCTTCTGTTTTCCTCTCTCATTCATGCACAACTAGAAGGTTAAAACACAAGGGTCAAGATGGATGATTTCATTAGGATGCTTTTGGATCCACCGTTTTAGTAAATAAATAAGCCTTCTGAAGTTAGGATTGTTACTTTGTTACACTAGCATGCTGCCTTGTATGTGCATATTTCTCTCTTAGAAAAGGCTCCCCTTCGTACTCAGTTGTCTGTCAAATCTCAAATGGAAATCATCATCTTCTATTATAAGAGACTCCTTGACTCAAAATAACACAAGTGAGCTAAAGCAGTAAAAAGCCATAGCTAAAATTCGAAGTCAATCGAGATAAATATGTTACAAGATTTATGTAATAAAAGAATACAAGAACCGAATATCATATTGAAAAAGCAATATTTATGATATTGAAGCGTAATGCATACACAGTGCTACAAGTGTTTCAGAACAGCATTGGCGGAATGCTGAGCAAAATATTTTTGCCTAAATTGTACATATGGGTAGCCAATAAATGACAGAAAGTGAGCAGGCTTCGAGAAGGAAAGAATTTCATACCATACCTGGTTGTTCTCATCTAGCTCAATTGAGAAGCGTTCCTCCCCAGCCTGCTTTCAGCAAAATTCAAAGCCACATCAGTAACTCCAGAACTATAGATATACTAAGATTTATATTTAAGTTCAGTAACACCACAAATTCAGGACTAGGACTGACCAGTAAGTGCCCTTGCAAGGTGCCACTGCCAAAACCAAAAGAGGCCACAGCCTTCTTAGCATTTCTGTTTTCCTTCACATACACCACCTGAAGAGGCATCATGACCCACGGTAGAAATTCCTTGAGACAAACACAGAACTTCACTCCACTTCGAATTGGCGTCTTGGGATCAACAAATGCCCAATTTAATCCAAAATGCCTGCGAATTGAACAACAAACAAATCCAGGTCATCCCCCCGTAACAATCTGTTCATCACATCAGCCAAAGCAATCTACAAACCTCCAATTCTCAAGAGCTGCCTTGCCCTTCTCATAAGTCTCAACACCAGAACCAACCAAAACACGAGCATGATTCAAATGATAACCACCATTAGAGAGCTCCCTGTCCTCTTTGAGGGAAGACACAGACTTGTCAGTAGCACCTCTATATTTCGAATCATAGTTGAAAGTTCCCGACCTGGTGAATGGTATAAATTCTCATATATGAACATCCATTGAAAATATACATAAAAAAGACGATAAATTGAAGACACATAGTAACTTCAATTACTTGTTTATGCAAGATTTCTGCTGTTCAGAAGAAGGTCTACCCCAGCATAAGAAAACCATCTCTCTGTCAAAAAAAAAAAAAAAAAAAAAAAAAAAAAAAAAAAAAAAAAAAAAAAAGAAAAAAAAAAAAAAAAAAAAAAAAAAAAAAAAAAAAGGAAACCCATCTTTAAAAATTGTGCTTCTTCTTGAAGTTGAAGGTGGGCCAAAACCCATCTAGAGTGGAGACCCATCAAAAGCCTATGGAGATGGACCGTGAGTTGAGTAATAATGCACTAAAGCCGTAAAGCCCTTCAAGATACAGAATCAGGGTCGACCACTAAAGCCCGATATTGAGGAACGTGGGTTCTACTCTGGGCTTCTTCTACAGAAGTTATTTCAGATCCTGGATGCATCGGATTCTCGCCACGATCATTACCCCAATGGCCCCAACCTGATCCGATTGCGCCTGCGTTGTCAAATCACATAACGGCTACATCGTCCCCAGCTGTAATCACAGGGAGGAAAGTCGGTGTTCTTCTTTGTGACTCATCAAACATAATCACCGTAATCAGGATCCAACGGAGTAATTAGTAAACGAAATCACTTTCCTAATCAAGCTGAGAGTTACACACTTACACCCCCAGAAAAAGCTCTCCCTTTTACCCTCACCAGCCATGACAGCGTCGGTCGGAAGTTCCCCTGCCGCCCATTACTGGAAACTCAGGAAGCTCGCTGCTTCCCTTTTCCGTAGAGGCTTCAACTCCTCCAAATGGTACTCTATTTTTTTTTTTCGGGAACCCAGATGAATTTCTTCTCTTAGAATGGAATGTGCCTGTCATGGTTTCTAATTTCTTGCATTTTTTGTGGTAGGGGATCAGGGGTTATGGGTTTGAACTTGTTTCATTTATTTCTATTTCTACTTTCTTAACCCCCCTTTTTTTTTTCTTTTATTATGAATGGCAGCAAAACTGCGGCCAAGATGGCAGTGGCGAGGATAAAGCTACTGAGAAACAAAAGAGAGATGGTGGTTAAGCAAATGAGGCGTGACATTGCAATGCTTCTGCAGTCTGGTCAAGACGCCACTGCTCGTATCCGGGTATAGTGTCTATGCAAATTCCCCCATCTTAGTCTGTCCTTAGTATTAAGATGACAAAAAAGTATTGAGATGAAACCAACGCAATTATGTAAATCCATGTCTAATTTCTGCACTTCTTGATTTTTGTAGGTAGAACATGTTTTAAGGGAGCAGAATATTTTAGCTGCAAATGAGGTCATTGAGCTCTTCTGTGAATTAGTTGTGGCCAGGGTTACCATCATTGCTAAGCAAAGGTAAGAAATTTTGAATTTCTTTTGGTCACATTCTGAAGTTAAGGCCTACATTTTCTAGCATCTAATTGAAGTTTCTCAAGGTAGCACATGTTGTTTTCTAACATGGCTGAATGTGTTATAGGGAATGCCCTGCGGATCTCAAAGAAGGAATTGCTAGTTTGATTTTTGCAGCCCCAAGATGTGCAGAAATTCCAGAACTACTAGCAATTAGAAATATGTTTGAGAAGAAATATGGAAAAGAATTTGTGTCAGCAGCTACTGATCTGCGGCCTAATTGTGGTGTTAATCGTCTGGCAAGCATTGCTTCTTGTTATTGCAACTATTGCTTCTACAATCTGCTCTCTTTTGCATGTTGTGTCCTATAATGAAAGACTAATATTGTTTTCCTTTTTGTTATAGCTTATTGACAAGCTCTCGGTTAAGACACCAAGTGGTGAAGTAAAGCTGAAAGTGATGAAGGAAATAGCAAAGGAGCACCAGATAGAATGGGATACTACTGAATCAGAAAAGGAGCTTCTAAAGCCTCCCGAGCAGCTTATGGTTTGTTTCTCTCCTCCCTCTCTTAGATGTGCACCATTCCACACTCACACATCACATGCACAAATTTTAGCTCAATTACAATCTAAATTTATTTATAATCCCGTTGATCAGGAGGGACCGCGTGCTTTTGTTAGTGCATCCAGATTACCTGTAAAACCTGCTGATCCTGCTCTCAGTCATTCTGTTGACACAAGGAACAGGTAACCCCAACTTTGTGTCAAATACATGATCTTTAGGAAAGATCAGATTAGGAGATTTGTACTATACTTTGTCTTCTGATTCTTTACCAGATCAAGAAGGGGTGAAAATGGTGACCCCATGCATTTTGAAGACACGGCATCAGCTGCTGAAGCAGCTGCTCAATCGGCAAAAATGGCAATTGCTGCTGCACAAGCTGCTGCTTATCTGGCCAACAAAAACAACAATCAGTTTACTCACACAACTGGTTTTGGTAAAAATCCAAATGCTTCAAGTACCAATTATGGATTAGGAACCTTTCCTGGGAACTCTGCTGGCGAGTTCTTTGCAACTGATCCTTCAGTCAATCCTCAGCATATGGAAACCAGAGCCCCTGGGAGGATGTATGACTCTCACGGTTTTGATAGGTCTCGTTGTCCAAGTAACGAGGAAATGAGGCCTAACAATGATTTAGACCGAAAAGTCCCCAGGAGACACAGCTACAATGCCCCTTCTGTGCATTCAGATGTTAAGTTTGATGAATCAGATTGTGATGAAGATATAGAAGTTGAAGAAGGTGCTCCACGCCGCTTTAGTCTTCCACCTGAGCGGTCTCCACCACCAGTTCATTTCTCTCAAGTGAAGCAGGCCCCTGTCCATCGTGTTCATCCCAAATTGCCTGATTATGATGATCTGGCGGCACACTTTGAAGCTCTCAAGCAGCACAGAGCAAGAACCTAAGACCATCAAATACCTTCAAAAACTGGTCTTTGCGTTTATATACTTGGTAATTTGGTATACGTATTCCGTACTTGAAATATTCATTTTGCATTTTACCAATTTTCCTTGAATCGTATTGTACACCTTGTGGAGATATCTCCAATTTTCTCAAAGATTTGATGTTATATAATAACAGAAACCTTCCTACCTCGTGCCTATGCTCCTGGGCATCGATCCCAGTCTATCTGCCTGTGGAAATTTGGTGCATCACTGCCAGTTTCTTTGATCCCCAGAAAAGTACCATTTGGCCTAAGAAACGATATATAAGCACACAACTGAAAGTTTACAAATAGTTCTCCATCCAGTGTTAAATGTTCTAACAAAAGTTTTAGCTTCAAATTTTATCGTCATGTAACCATTGTTCAGTATAACAGTGGTTTGGACTGCAATTATATTAAATTTGGTGCATGACAGAAGCAGAAGCAATTCAGATTTCAGAGATATTGTAGCTAAATAAAATGAGAGACGAGAAGAATCACGTGACAATTTTCACTAAAGATCTAAAAACTGAATCATCTGGAACAATCCCTACGTATGAATCCTGCATCTTGTCTTGCTAAAGAAATTATACCAAAGAACCGGACTCTCAAACGGAGCTGACAACGAATTTTCAGGAGAAAAAATTGTGGAAAAGATAATGGTACAATTACAATGTCCTGCAATATCAGTGACTCAGCAGCAACGGCATTTTAAAACATCCAAGAATGTATAGGGTCTTGACTTCTCTTCGAGTTCAAGCTGCGTGGGCAAAGGTTCAAAAGTGCATATGTTGGTTCTAGCACAACAGAAGTTGTATAGATTCATGCAAACTCCTTTACTGAAGGGATATACTCGCTCAGGAATTCCACTGCAGATGACAGTAGTTCAATATATTAGAAGCTGAAGCACGTCAACTGGCCAATTATTAGTTTTTCAGTACTTGCATGACAGATGTGTTAGAAAATTGTCTTGAGCCAAGATTCCATAGCATAGATTCCTGCCTCCTACATTTTTTATTTTATCAATGACTATTTCTTGCCTTCAACATCGAGGTAAAGGAAATAATGAAAGCTGCCTTACCACCTTTACTATTTCCTGAAGCATTAGTTATGTAAGTTGCATTATTATGTGATATTGCATGTTTCAAGATAAATCTAGCATATGGCCAAAAATAAAAAATAAAAAATAAAAAAGAAGATAATTCTAGCAGCCTGTTCAGATAGCATGAAGAGAATGCTAAACCAAAGGAGAGATAGAGGAAAACCATTAACTACCTTAGGTATAAGACACGTCTACGTCTCACAAGTTCATAGGTAGTTTGATTGGTCAAAACAAGATAGCTGCATGTAGAATGAATGACATCTAGATTAGAATTTATAACTTTGCTTATCCCATTTGAGTTCCCAATGGGAATTATTATGACAAAGAAAATCGTCCAAAGACATTGCAGAAAATTAGAACTGTCAAGGTCAACATTATATAATTACAATAACAATAATAAAAAACAGCTGAAGGCATTTGATACTGAAAATCAAATAAGAATGAATGGGCACAGTTACCTATGAAAAAGTAGCAGCAGCAGCAGAAAGATGAGGGAAATTAACAAGAAAATCAACAGCATTATGATGATAGCATCCTTCCACCTGTCAATATTTCCAGGTCCCATTTTAGATTAAGGTAAAATGTAAGCTGAAGAAGTAATCCAGCTGCCAAGAATTTCACATTACTGGCAAGGCCATTCTTACAACTCAAAGATAACCTACCATGCCCTTGTTATATTACCCTTGAGGTATGTAATGTAAAAGATTGCAGTCCAGAGGCATAATGCTGTCTCTTCACAAATGTACCACCTAATTTACAAATATAGACAACAAATAACATATATCCTAATTAGGAATAAATACATCTGAAGCATTATAAGGAGTAGTGGGAAGAATTCTAAACAGTCTCAAAACATCAACAGACTAAGTAAGGTCCAACTACCATCAATAAGCAAAGAATAATGCTTTTACAATCTGAAAATCAAATTTATGAACACAAACCATTTCAAAAAAAAAAAAAAAAAAAAAAAAAAAAAAAAACAAAATCAAACAAATTGAAAGAAGTTGAAAACATGGTGCCCATGAGCTTGGAATCAGTTTATGATGAGTATATTGTCAATCTCCAAAATCCACACGTTAGATTATACCATGATGACTACATATATGGGCACAATTTACAGCTGAATGATATAGACTCACCAAAACCGACAATGATTACCCTGGCCAATGCATGTCCCTAGCCAAACACAATGATGATCAAACTGGAGAACGCATCTCTCACAATCATGACAATGCTTTGCTCGTGGAGGCTGAAAGGGTGCCACATAAAATATAACTGACAATCAAATGTCATGTGAAAGGTAGTAAAATATCATGTAATCATGAAAGTATTGTTGGGAAATTTTCATTGATAAAATTGTGTTTGTACATGAAAGATGTGCATACACGATTATTGTACCTGTTCAACATGACAATATGAGCACGTACAACTCCTGCAATAACCAAAAAAAAAAAAAAAATTGTGGTTTTCAATAAATTTCCACTGTATTTGGTAGATTTGTCAACAATGTGCTTGGAGAACATAAGATTACGGAATGATAGCCTTTGAACTGCAATTATGTTGGTTTGGTACAAAGAGATGCAAAAGGAGAAGTGAAAAAGGTAAGGCTCCAGCAGTTAGAAAAACCTTGAATCCTTTATGTCTGCCTATTACATTAGATGCATAAATTTTACAAACTAAATGTAGAAACATCATTCTGTATGGTTTTAACTTATTCCACATGGTCCCTCTACTTCAGGCATCAATAAAGGAAAACTGTCCAGTTTCCAAACCAAAAAGGAACAAATGTTCTATGAAATGTATTGCCATCCTTGTACCTCTTGAACACAACATTTGGAATTTTGGAAGACTTGAAACATCATGAAAAAATGATAATTTATAATGTGATACTGTTTTAAGACTATATACCTATGAAAGTGCTAAAACAAAAATATCTAGTAAACGTCAGCAAGAGATCATTCAGATGGTAAGTTCTGCTACCTAACAGTTGTTCCTCGTGGATACATGTCCATCACCAGTTTTGTCCAAGATATGGCATTACTCCCTTGAGCATTTGTACCTGATTCTCTCTCCACAGTAACAAGCAAGCTTCCATTTCCGTTTGAAGCAGACTGTCTTTGCTTAAACATTATAAGATTTATAAAAAATATTAAGATTCAACCTAATACAACAATGTTTATGTTCTATTCTTTTGCAGATTGTTTTATTTTAGAAATGTAATTTAAAGGGTATTAAAGAGGGAGAAAATGACTTACTTTGAAGCTATTGGTGCCTTTCTAAATATTACATTTCTCTCATTAGTAGCCCTCATTGCATCAATGACGTAACTAAAAGTAGGGGAAAAAAAATCAAGGAGAAAAAAGTAAATGACTTATTTCCAGCTTTTGCTCTAAAATTTGGTCTGAGGAATAGTTCGTCACTTCATTGATAATTACCCGGGTGAGGAACAAGCAGTAACAAAGTATTGCACCAATGTGGTGATCCATAATAACAAATATAAAGCAGTGTACCTGATAAAACCAACAGGAAAAAGATAAATTGATTGCTATGAAGTTGGGTTTCAATTATAACTAAAAGCTTGAAACAGAAGCAGAGTATTCAATTAACAAAATGGGTTTTGATTTTGAAGGAAGAGGCACCGACACATCTGCTGTGTGCTAATAGGAATTTGTTGGATTAACCATTTGATGTAAGAAGTAGTAGATAGGTTCTTGAATTGAACCTTAGTTTGCTATTAGGTAACTCCATGGCCCTAGTTCGCCTAGAAATGTTACCCATTACTCATAATCTAACTTCACTAATATGGTCAATATGCTTTCATAACAAAGTTGGCAATAACAAACCCCATCATACAAATGTGAACAGAAAATGGAAGATCAAAATTAAATGGGCACATCTGCATGGTACTTTTGGTACTGAGTATGGTTTAAACGGGTTTATGTTCAAATTAGCTGATAGAATTTCCAGCCATAGTATTAATGTATATCAAAGATCCCAACTTTAAACTCACAATGATAACAAAGGAATTCAATCCAACTGATGCTTCTACATACCATGGTTCTGTTTTCGTTTCGTTTATCAAATCACCATCGAAAAGGAAGATAATGCCCGCATATATCAGATGCAGCATTACTAATGTCACTCTCAGACCCAAAGCAGCACGCCGAGCTACAAAAATCCACCAATAAAATCCCAAAATCAACAAAGGAAGATACCCAAAAAAAAAAGGGGGGGAATTGGAGAAAATGATAAGCGATCGAGTAAATATAAATATGTCCCGGTTTAGGACTGAAACATTCTATTTCGGATTTTCCTGGTAATTTTCTCGGCAACCAAAAAGAAAAAAAATAAAATAATGATAATGAAGAAGCAGAAAAATACCGGGATCGGCGAGACAAGGGAAGACATGGAAACATCTCTCGAAAGCTCGATCGCTTAAGGGGCGGCATAAACCCGCAACCATGATCGTCGTAATGGGAACCAAAAAACTGTCAAATCAAATTATTATACGACGACCACCGCTTGATGTTGCATCAGAATGCTTAGGTTTCAACTTTCAAGATAGTAAGAAAATTTATCTCTCCCTCTATCCTTTTTTTCCGGGAAAGATTTTCCGGGAAAAGTGACGAGGAAATAAACAAAAATTAGCAGATAAAGACTTTGAAAGCAGCATAAAAACCAGTAGGTGTAGGAGAAAGG